>JZKD02S1951578.1:53674-67037 GCA_000966675.3 Picea glauca
TATTAGTTGGAAAAATACTTCAATTTAATTCCTTGTTCTAGATAAAACTCACTCATCTCAAGAGACAAAAAATAAGAAGCATTATCGAATACTAAACAGTCAAGGATACCAAAACGAGTAATAATATTTGAATTTAAAAAGGCAATTACCTGACTGGTATTTACAGTTCTTAATGCGGCAGCTTCAGACCACCTGGTGAAGTAATATGTGGTTGTTATGATAAAATTATGTTGTTTTGAGGATGGTGGATTGATTGGACCTATAATATCAAGACCCCACTGCTGAAAAGGGGAGTCTACTGAAACAGGCTGCAAAGGAAAGGTTGGTTTCTGTATCCGCTTGGATGCTTTTTGACAAATAATACACTTGCGACACAAGGCATGAGCATCTCTAAAAAGTGTGGGCTAGTAATAACCTACTCTTAAAACTTTATGGGAAGTGGTGTCCCCACCAAAATGCCCACCAGCTTCTCCTACGTGCAATTCTAGTAAGACCTTTTCTGCTTCATCTTTCTCAAGATAGTGCATTTGTACTCCATCAAAATTTTGACGAAACAGAATACCATTAATCAACTGAAAGGAAGTATATTTTAATATTAACGCTCTTCTTTTAGTGGGATCCAAGTGACGGGGGGCTGACCAGTGTTCAAGACATAATTTTATATCGTCATACCAAGGACTAACAGAGTTTTGTGCATAGCAGATTGAATTTTGATTGTGTTTTCCTGGGTTTGAGATATCGTTTTCTTCTTGTTGTCCTGCTGCTGAGTCAACAACTAACTTGAATAGCCCTTGGCCTCTCACTATTTGTGTTGGGGTTATTTCTATGTCATACTCTTGTAAGGAGGTAACCCAGTTCGCCCTCTTTTCGCCTAGTTCTTTCTGCACTAACAAATTTCTGACGGCTGGGTAAGGGACAATAATTTTCGTCCTAGATTTCAAAAGATAAGATCGAAAGTGCTTTACTGCTTTAAAAATAGCATAAGCTTGTTGATATACCACTGGGTAATTAAGTTCCACACCTTTGAAAGCAAATCTCATAAAGGTGATTGGGACTTCATTGTTTTCAGCGTTCTTTTGAGTTAGGATAGCAGCGTAGGAGCGGTCAAAAGCAAATGTGTAGAGCGTGAAGTCTTGCGAAAAGTCAGGGCTCATGAGAGAAGGAGTGTCTATTATGGCCTTTTTTATTGAATTAAAATCTTGGCTTTCTAAGGGTCCCCAATGATATTGTGTGTCTTTCCTAATTAAATTCTATAAAGGTCTCACCATTTCGGAGAAACTAGGGACGAATCTCCCGACAAAGTTTATCTGTCCTAAGAAAGACTGCATAGACTTCTTGGATGAGGGAGGGGGAAGTTTCGAGATGACTTGAGTCCTTTCAGGGTCGATAATAATCCCTTTTCTTGACACAATAAATCCTAAGAGTTTACCTTGTTCTACTACGAATATAGATTTTTTAGGACTCAAGGAAATGTCGTACTTATGACATCGTTGTAGAACAACTCTCAAGTGAGCTAGATGATCAGTTTTGTTTTTAGAAAATACAGTAACATAATCTAGGTAAACCATGACAGATTGATTGATTAAGCCTCAGAAAGCGATGTCCATCACTCTTTGGAAAGTGGCACCGGCATTAATGAGTCCAAAGGGCATTTTCCTATAAGCGTAGGTGCCCCATGGAGTGCAGAAGGTAGTTTTAAGTTGGTCTGGAGGAGACATTAGGACTTGGTTATAACTTGAAAAACCATCCAATAAGGATAGTCTCTCAGAACCAGATACCTGTTTAAGGATCTGTTCCATGGGTGGTACAGGGTAGTTGTCTTTATCAGACGCTCGATTAAGGTTTCATAAATCGACGCATAGTCGGATTTCACCACTCTTCTTCCGAACATGGACAAGGTTAGAAACCCATTGCATGTGCCTAACTGGGAATTTATCTTAGCATTCATGAGTTTATTTAATTCTTTTTTGATGGTTGGTTCGAGCTTAGGGTGCATTTTTCTTAACTTTTGTTGAAACGGTAAGGTTTGGGGTTTCATAGGAATGACATGTTGTATGATGTTAGGGTCAAAAGTTTTAAGGTCATCATACGTCCATGCAAAAACATCTTTGAATTCCTTAAACAATTTAATAAATACGTCTTTCTCTTGTTCAGAACACCCCACCCCTAAACTAATGCACTGTGGATTGTAATTAGTTCCCAAGTTTACTTTTTCATACGATAAAGAGGAACTATTTGTTTTACAGTTGACCGATTTTTTGAATTTGTCTTGAAGATCATAAAATTTTTCTAATCTAACTACAGATTTAGGGATATAATTTACCATGTCCGATGAAGATTCAGGAGATCTCATATCTAGTATTACCATGAAATCGTGTAAATTGTCGTCATGAGTGTATTTGTCGATCATCACGCCTTGGAAAGACTCTCCAATTCGTAATGTTGTTGGGAACGGATGGCCTGAACAACAGTTCGACAGAGAATGCATTTGGGGACAAGCCTTCTGTAGGAAAGAGTTTGGAAGCTACGTTAGCTAACAAATCAGCTTCAGAATTATTCAATCTAGGAATAGAATTTATGTTGAAAGCAGAAAACTTATTCATTAAATTCCATACCTCAGATTGGTAGATTTTAAGATGTGGAGACAGACAGTGGATAGAATCTCTTACCTGTCTAACCACAATTTCTGAATCGCCAAAGATAGTCAAATTTTGAATGTTCATATCTAATGATTTTCTGAGGCCCTGTAATAAAGCCTCATATTTTGTTGTGTTATTAGTACATTCAAATTCTAACCTGCATGCAATCAGGGTTTTGTTACCTGCTGGATCAATAATAACGCAGCCCGCACCAGCTCCTTCCTTGGACTTTGACCTGTCAATGTAAAGAGACCATATTTGATTTTATCGGGTGCATGAGACCATTTTGTAGAAACTACTGGCTGCATATATGCCACAATCTCAGACTGTTGTTCCGGGTTAGTGATAGTTTAAGTCTCGGCCATGAAATTGCTGAAAAAGGTATCCATCCCTTGTATTTCGGGTGAATCGGCAGAAGGTGTAAATGGTTCATTGGGATCATTTAAATCTGTGACTGTGAGCTTTAGGTAGTGTTCATGATTTACCTTTATTTTGTTGGGCTTGTCGTTCTCGGGTAGCCACAGGTGAGACCAATTTGTCGCGAAATAGCTGTGTAGCTGCTCTGACCAGTCTCTTCTTAGAAACAAACCATAGATTTCTGGAATATCCACAACAATAATATCAATCACTTGATGAACTTTGGGGTTAGATGATAATCTTATAAGCACATTCCTTAATTCGCCTATAACTTTAACACTAGTTTGATCAAGTTGAATGATCTTTAAGGTGGATGGTTCAACTTCAGCATTAATCTTATGACACATAGACCATGGCATTACATTGGAGGACGCTCCTAAATCTACCATACAATTTTGCACATTTCTATTAAATATTTCGAAAGTTAACAAAAATGGAGGTACATTTCTGCGAGTACTAATGGTGGAAGCTTACAGTTTTTTATCGCAGCCTCTAAAGCTAATTTATCTACATTTGTTACATTATTTACAGGAAGGCCTCCCTTCTCGTGAGGATCAAAATTGTTCTTAGCGGAATCCTTTTGGGGAACTTTTGGATTGTTCTGAACAACTTTGTTACTGCTTGGATTACCGTTTTTTCTATTCTCTGCGATATTCTGTAACATTTTTTGTAGCAGAAACGGAAATTTTAATAATTCATAAACAAAAATGTTAGCCCTTAACTTTTTTAGATCTTCAACTAAATCATAATCTAAGTTTGGGTTTACATGACTCTGTTTATTCTCAGCTGGTTTAGACTGTTTTGGGGGCAAAGTCGTAGTGTTTTCCGAAGAAGGTTTGTTTGTTTTCTTACTCCTAGTATTGTAGGGATGTACTGTCTCAAAATTATATTGAAAAATGATGTCCGAGAAGTGTCCAAAAATGTTCGGAGAAGATTCTTATTCTTCAATTGTCTCTTGTTCAACTACTTCCTCACAGATCTCAGGGGGCATCAAGTTATACTGGGCTTCTAGAATTGTTTGAATGGCGAATTGCAGGCTTTCTAGATATAGGCCCACGGTATTTGAATTAGGTTAGTTGGTGGGAAAAGGCTTCCTGAATAGGGGTTTGTAAGGCCCTTTGCTCGAAGAAGCTTCTTCGTCCATCCTTTTCAAATCTATAACTTGATTTGACAATTTTTGAACGACTTTTGTTAAGTTTTCTAAATCTGAAATTTCAGGTTGTGTTTTATTTTGAGAAGGTCTAGGGAGGATTTCGATTTTCTTTTTGGAAGATGAACTAGTCTCTGTTTCATTGCTAGTAGTTTCTTTTAAACTAAGGATGTCTTTTTCAATCTGACTGGCCTCTTCGAAGGCCTCTAATAACATGGCTTTCTTAGATCACTTTACCCAAATGGCTATACTTTTATGCAAGGCTTTAGTATAGTATGCTATGATAAGATTCTCGGCAGGCATCGAATCTATAGGGATTCGGTTCTTTAGTGTTAAGAATCTTTGGTTAAAGTCTTTGATTTTCTCTTTGGGGTTCATTCTTAAACTAGAAAGCTCCATGACTAGAACTTCTGGGGACTTATCGTCTCCAAACTTCTCAAGAAAGCAGGATTGAAACTTCTCCCATGACATGATGGTATGGGGCTACTGTTATAACCCTAAATTGCACCATACATGCTTACTTGGCATCAGGCCAACTCATATCCCTTCATTTCCAAAACAACTACTAACAACCTCTTTGAAAATCCTCTTGTGTCAAGGCCCACGCACCCTAACCCATTACTGCATGCGTGTGCACGCTGGCAGGAACACTACAACCCGCATGTACCTAACAAAGCACAAAAAAAGGAAAGTTGCCAATGGAACAAAAATCTATGGGTCAGTTAACTGAAACTCCTGGCCATGCATGGCCAAGAGTTTGTCCAAAACCCTAGCTCCTTCTAGCCTATAAAATAAGGGGTAGGGGTACCATTTGGAGGAGGAAGAATATAGCGAAGAAACTCTGCCCATTTTCCGAATCCATTGTCCCAACCCTTTAGCCTTTCCTCATGCCAAAGGAGATTTAACGCAAAGAAGTTGGAGGACAAATGAAGAGGAGCCCAGCATCAGGATCAAGGAGTGGTAGTCGGTCTCGACTTTGATTTTAAGTTGATTCATTTTTCAAATAATAAAAGAATACTTTTCCCGTCCCAATGCATGAGTTATCTATGGTTTGGTTAATTTATGCTTAATTTCTAACCCTCAAGTAGAGAAGTATCATGCATGCATAGTCGTTTGTCTTAATCGCAGGTTATCTTTGGAAGGAGCAGCGCAAGCAAGCGGTCAAAGCGCAACGGAGGATCTACACCAAATGTTAGTAACAAGGTTAGTAGTTTCTTTCCATGCATGTATTGTGAAAGAGGGGTTTAAGTTTTGGGTGTTAGGTTAAAAAGTAATTTCTTTACGGTAAAAAATCTTCATGCAAGTCTGATCCTAGTTTACTAGTCTATAGGGTATTTTTCCCAACAACAGAATTGGTGACCATATTGGGGAATATACTCTTTAGAGTTTCCGGATTAAGTTGATTTTTTTGGTAGTTTAAGAGATTAGATTCTTTGTTTCTTTGCCTGTCTTTTTCTGTTAGGTCTGAGCGAGCAGGGAGCCTGGTTCTTCATACCATTTTTCCCTAAATTCTTCTTGACGGTAGTTGTTGGGACACACAGAGGTACACATGGCCTGCATAAGGCCTGCACGCGTGTACCCGCACCCTATCCTCTTACATCCCACGTGTGAACGCTAGATGTAGGGATAACAATAGCATGTAGGAGTCCAGAGACCTGTAGAGGTGGTCCACCTCTTCCCTGTCAGAATTATACATTCTCATGGGGTTTTCTGGAATCTTGTCTAAGTCTTGCTGGTTCACAGTCCTATTTCATATTGCCTTTTTTCCTTGTTATTCCTTGCATTATTTTTTCTTTTCTATTAGAAAAAGCATCCAAGCCTTCAAGGGACCCTAGTTGTCAATACCAGAGGCCTCTTCCTAGTTTGGACTACCTATTTTTATATTTTTCTTAGAAGTTATACATACATGCGGCCTGAACAAGGTCAGCCTGCATGTACATGTGGCCTGTTTCATCTCAGCACGCATTCGCACATGTGTTGTTTTAGTGACAGTAGCGTGCTTGACAGGATACTTTTTGGTCAGGGTGGGGCAGTCATCCCCTCCTTTGATGAGAAGTATTCCTCTCAGGTGTTTGAGTCTAGGGTTGAACAGTCAGTAGGTTAGGTCATCTTATCCTTAGCCTACTTTTTCTCAGTTGATAGTTGCACAGAAAATATAAAAAAGATATATTCTTTTTTACGGTTTTTAGACAAGTGTAAATCTTTATTTTCTTTATTGCATTGTGTGTCTTTGCTTTGATTCTTTGCAATCTGCACTTTAAGCCAGAATTTGTCTTTCTTGGTTTTGTGCTTGTTGGTATTTTCCCTTTGTTGCTTTATTCAGCACTTAAATAAAAAAAATATATATCTCTTTTTCATTTTCTGCTTTGCTTAAAGAGTGTGTTTATGCATCATTAGTTAGGGAGAAGTCTTTTGTTTCGTAAGTTTTTCAGTGCATTTAGAGCATAAGTAGCTCGTATTTGAGTGAAATTTCTTTATGTGTGCTGCATAAAATCTTAGAAAAATTGAAAAGAAAAAGAAATCTTTCTTTGTGAAAAGTAATTTTGCATTTGGTAAAAGTCTTTTGTTTCCAACATTTTTTCATTCATTTTTTCTTTCATATTTACACATCATCAGTTTCACCTTCATACCCCGTGATGTAAGAAAACCCATAAAAGAAACGCTAATTTAAAATCTATTAGACTTTTTGTTTGAAGGGTTCATAAACTAGTTCAGGACTAGGGCCTTGGATTAGGTTGGAGAGGAAACTCTCCAAGGCCATTTAAAACCAAAAATTAGAGTCTGTGATAGGGAGTGTAGAAGTCTAGTTTTGTGGAAGTTATCTGGGACCCCCCTCTAACACAGGGGTTAAACATGAGGTCGCATGCAGAAAGGTAGCGAAGATAACCCCTCCAAAACTAGACCAATCGTAGTGGAGAACACATATCGAGGGCTTGTTTTGGGATTCCGTCGTTTTCATTTTCCACGGGGCTTCATGGTTCTCAAATCCATTCGAGGTCCTCAGTTGTCTTCCTGACCATTTTCTCTTGATACCTTGGACAGGTTTCGGGCTTGATACCCTACTCATTTTGGTCTACCCAACTTTCGACTGTACCCGCCTGGTGACTGTTCGCGTGCTAGCAACCTAGTTGCCAATCTTTTTAGGGACATACACGGGTGACTGTGGGGGCATACCATGGTACCTAGGAAAGATATCGGGCCATGATTTTTAGAGTATACCCAGAGGGTGCTTCCGTATTCAAGTTGCACTTGCACCGGCAAGTTTCTAGAGTGTTAGTTGTTGTAACTGTTCTTCCAAATAGTTTAGTGATTGCTTGTCTTATCTCTTAGCGGCTTCTTTTTAGTGTGTGTTACTGTTTGAACGTGTAGAATACCTTAGCATGTCTTGGATCTTCTCCACAGTGGAGGATCCCGAGCTCCACCGGTCACAAAGGCTACTGGGCCTGCCGTCGGTTATACTGGAGCCACCTCCGCCACCATTGAGGTGGAAGCTAGACCAAAAAGGGTCTTTTGAAGCGACCAGGTTACAAACCATTATTCCCGAACAATTCCCAGAGGAATCAACTGCCAATATTGGGTCGGTTGAAACCCCAACCACTAATACTTGGCCACAGATTATTGTACCAATCCAATTTTACGAATGCTTGTCAGTGCCTCACACAGCTATGGAAACAAACGTTGTTACTTCTTCTGGGAATCCTTCCATTCCCATCACCATTGCTACCACAGGAGAATAATATCCTAACTTACCATCGTCGGTCTGAGCCACCAATGTATTAGCCACAACTACGTCACACAGTGGACCGACTTGGTCTATGGCGGCGGCAACAACCCCCTTCACACCTAGTGCGACAGGCCCTTCGTTCTCATACGGTATGCCTAATTTGGGTACAAGTCCCGCACTCACTTACTCCACTTTACAGACATTGGGTCTGGGGGCAGGGAGCTCTAATGCTCTTTTGCAAGGTCAACTTGGGGGCACTCCTACCCCTTTTAATGTTTTTCCTTACACCGGAGGTCATATTCCTCCTTCGTCCCCTTCACTTGGTGGTCCGCATCAGCAGTCCACTGGGCAGCCTGCACACACTAGTTTATTAGGAGCTAGGAGTCAAGGAACACCTACGCACAGTATGTCGGTAGGTTCATCATCGTTTGTTTGGAACGGGACGTTTGGTAACAACACTTTCGCATCCACTGCTTTCCCATCTTGGGGCACTCCCATTTTTGGATAGTCAACTCCGGCACAGGGTACTATTCCTACGCCGGGGGCACATATAGCAGGACCTTGGAACTCAGGACAAGGATCCGTTCCCTCCTCTAGAATGTCATTTTGAGGTAATTCTTTCCACAGTCAATGGAACCTTGGACAGACTACTATGCCTCTCCCATCAGGACCGGCATGGGGTAATCCTTCCCAAAGTCCTTTAAACACAATGCATGCCCAACATCCTATTTCCTTTATGGGAAATTAGCCAATGATGTCTCCACAGATGCAAAATCCTTATGCTGGTCAGGGCCATGGTTTCTACCAGAACCCGAGCTAGCAACCAAACTTTTCCTGGCAACCTAGTGCCAGTCAAACTCCAGGACCCTTTTTCCCAGGTTATCAGCAGCAACCCAAACTACCATTTCTGGCAACGTTACACTTGCTAGATTTGAAAAGGTTGTTAAATGATCATATTTGTCATGATCCACATTGGCCTTCTATGTCAACGAAGTTTCCTTTGGACATTCCAAAGTTCAAGGCCAAGCCTAATGAAGATCTAGGTGATCATGTGACTACTTTCCATCTTTGGTGTTCATCTAACTCATTGAAAGATGATTCCATACAAATACGATTGTTTCAACGCACTCTTATCGAGAGTTCCACCAAATGGTACATCGAGCTCAATCGCTCAAGATACTCTTCTTTTGGCAAACTGGCGATGGCCTTCCTTAACCATTTCCAGTTACCTGTGAGATACGACGCTGGCACAGAGTTGCTCGCTAATTTCAAACAGACAACAATGGACCATATCTCTGATCATATCCGAGAATGGAGACATTGAAAGAGTCTAATTAAAGTACCAGTCCCACCAGCATTCCTGCTTGAGTGGTTCATTAAGTCTCTGGTCCCACAATTATCCAAAGACGTCGCAACTTTTGGGGTTTTCTCTTAAGAAGATGCCATCATGAGGGCTCAACAGTTTGAGATCATCTATTCTCAGTCTGGTTTATTATACAACATCCTGCTGGATGCACCATGATTGATAATGGATAAAACTAGACAGAGAGTTGGACCACATGCCGATGATATTGTTGGTTCAGTACAAACTAAGCCCGCTGAGCAATTGAAAAAACAATTGCAACAGTTATCTATACAACACTCAGTGGCCATCCAGACTACTGCTTTGGCTGCTCCTCCTACCCAAACATTGGAAGTACACTCTATGCAGTCGACTAACCCAAAGGCCACCCAACAGCCTGAAGAGAAGAAAAAACAACGAAAGAAGGGTAAGGGGGATAAAAAACCCACTGATAATGCTAGCGGGGACACCACGGAAAAATGGAAGGTGAGGTATCCGTGCAAATTGTGTGTGGAACACCACCCGACCCATCTTTTTCCTCGACTTGCAAAGGCCCAGAAGTTTGTCACACAACAACAGCAGACCGTGTTGACTACTCCTTTTCAACATGGGCAAAATTTAACTCAAGCCTCTACAAGTACATAAGGGGGCAGCCAATAAACCTGCCCTCCTCCAAATAATTCCTCATATGCGAACATATATATGGTTAGGGGTGATGCTTTCATAACGACTAGAGCGCATGACTATAGTAAACCAAGTGCTTCTGAGAAGGGTAAAGAAGTTGAGCTCCCATCTCTTCCTCTACAGATTGAGAAGACATTGGGAGAAACAATGACACACATTCCAAAGGGTGCATTTAAGAAATATTCTCACAACCCAAACGCAAGGGCCACCCAAAATTACTCTGTGGTGGAGGATTTATCACAAACCCCTTGTGCGATGTCTGCTTTGGAGGTCCTCCAAAGCTGCCCTGCTCAGCGGAAAGCCTTGTTAACTACTTTAGGCTCTATGGAGACTTGTAACCCGGGTACCATCATGTTAGATACAACCGACTTAAAACCTCGTCTGCCTTACCACTTCACGTTTCAGATAGTAGTGGCTCATCCCACGAAAATGTTTACATGGAATATCTTCCGCACAGTGGTCGACGAGGGTGCCTCGACATGCGTTATGTTGTTAGCATGTTGGAAGGCCATTGGCCAGCCCGCTTTGTCTCCATCACCCACTCTCCTCACTTCTTTCGACAGTCATTCTTTTAGACCACATGGCATAATTCCTTCTTTCCCTATGCGGTTAAGAGGGAAGACCGTGTGCGTCGAAGTAGAGGTAGTCGATGCTCCCCTCGACTATAATCTCTTGTTAGGATGGAGTTGGACTTATGATATGCAAGTTGTGGTTGCTACAGTTTTTCGAGTCTTGTTGTTTCCGCACGAGGATCGGATAGTGACCATCGATCAATTGTCCTTCTCTAGACCTGACCCAGCTTTGGGGCATCCATGGTTCCCATGATTGATAATACTCAACCCAGTGTCATTAACGTAGGAGTTGGTTTGTGCCTGTCCTTGATGGGTACCTTCGATTACCCACCTCCTCATGACGATGTCAAGTTTATATCTAATCATCACAAGGTTGAGATTTTTTAAGTTTCTTTGTTCTGAACAACTTACTTCAAGGATCCTTGGATTATTCCTTCCCCATCAACCACAATGGATGAGACAGGGCACTCCGGCATGTCCATTCCCTTGTCATCCACTGAAGTAGCGTACTCTTTAGTCCAACAAGCTTCAGCTAACCCTGATCTGACTCCTGCACAAGAGTTAGATCCGCTTCTAGAGCCTATTTGGGCTCAGGGTTCTCTTGCTAACATCGATTCATTAGACTTAGTCTTGCCTTCTGACGAAGTAGTAATCGAAGCAATGACTAGTCGGGACAAACCTTGGGAAGATATTCATCACAGATCATACTTTCTCCCAGAGTTAAGCTGAATCGAAGCAGGAGAATTCACTGTTACCATGACAGGAGATCATCCATGTCCTATTAACCTCTTAGCTACATAGGAAATTTATGTTGAGGGCAATATGGCTACTATCGCTGAAACTATACCTATCAACATCTCCCGAAACCCTCGCGTCGTGGAGAATGTCTTCATCGGAGTGGATTTTTCCCCCGAAGAGATTTAGATTTACACGAATCTTTTCAAAGAATTTCGCGACGTTTTTGCCTGGTCTTATGAGGAAATGCTAGGTATCGATCCAAAAATAGTTGAAAATGAAATCACAACGTATCCTGATGCTAAGCTTGTTCGACAAAAACTTCAACCAGTCAATCCTAAGAAATCAGCATCCATCAAGATTGAGGTTGAGAAATTGCTCAAGGTAGGTTTCATTTATCCTATTCATTTGACTCAATGGGTGTTAAACCCTGTGCTGGTCAATAAAAAAACAAGGCACGATTCGTGTATGTACCGATTTCCGTGATTTGAACAAGGCATGTCCCAAAGATAATTTTCCAACGCCATTCATCGACCAGATCATTGATGAATGTGCCGGTTGTGAAGCCTTTTCACTCATGGATGGTTTTTGAGGATATAATCAAATCCAAAAGAAACATGAAGACCAACACAAAATGACATTTATTTGTCCGTGGGGTACATTCACATATCGTAAGATTCCTTTTGGCCTTAAAAATGTTGGAGCCACTTTCCAGCGAGCCATGTCATTTGTGTTTCATGACCTCAAGAATATAGTTGAGGCCTATCTAGATGATTTAGCATCACGCTCTTGCAAGCGAATGGATCATCCCACACACCTTTGACTAATCTTCAAACGTTGTCGCTACTTTAGGATTCGCTTGAATCCAAACAAGTGTAGCTTCTGCGTAATGTTAAGATGTTTGTTAGGTTTCATCGTGTCAACAACAGGGATCATGGTCAATCCTCTTAAGGTGGAGGCAATAATCCAGTTTCCTCCCCCCCCCCCCACGCACACTCTTACAACTTCAAAGTCTGGAAGGCAAGGCAAACTTCTTACGATGCTTCATCACCAACTATGCCGAAATCACCAAGGGATTTATGCGTTTGCTAAAGAAAGACATTCCTTTTTTTTGGGACGAAGCCACTCAATGCTCTTTTGACACATTAAAACATGCCCTCACAACCACACCTCTGCTATGGCCACCTAATTATAACAAAGATTTCTTATTATATCTGGCTGTCGCAGAGTCAACTATAAGCATGGTTTTAGTTCAGGAAGACGATTCATTTTCAGAATACGTGATCTATTACCTGAGCCAAGGCCTCATAGGACTGGAACTTAATTATTCCCATCTCGAAAAACTTGCGTTGGCAACAGTTCATGATGTTCAACGGTTCCATCACTATGTTCTGTTTCACAAGACCACCGTCATTATTGTCGTGAATCCATTCCAGTACATGTTGACATGATGAGTTATAGGTGGAAAAATCAGTAGATGGATGGTCATCCTCCAAGAATATGATTTAGACTTCGTTTCGGCAAAGTCCAAGAAGTCATTGGTCTTCGCAGAACTTATTTCGGAACTTCTGGTTGAGTCAGGTGACGTTGTGCCTGAAGAATCGCCTATCTGGGGGGATATGTTTTTGATTGAATCTTCAGACCCCTAGTACGTAGATATACTTATCTATCTCTAGACTTTGAAGTGCCCCACCTCAACTTATCGTGACGAGCATCGACGGATACGCCATCAGGCTAAGAATTATCTCATACTCGATGATATGTTGTATCGGAGAGGTGTAGACTGCATCTTGCATTGATGTCTCACTCATGAAGAGGTCGTCATAGTGCTCAATGATTGTCATACGGGATCTTGTGGTGGTCACTTATCTGGGTTGGCAATAACCCAAAAGATTTTACAAGCAGGTTACTTCTGGCCCACACTTATCAAAGATTGTATTGAGTCGGTCAAGAAGTGCCATCCATTCCAAATCTTTTCTCGGCAAATGAGGGCACATCCAGCTCCTATGTTTCCTGTCATCACAGTTGGTCCCTTCACTAAGTGGGGGATTGATTACACTACATGCAACCCCCCATCAGCAAGGGGGCACCGCTATATCA
>JZKD02S1951589.1:10625-23973 GCA_000966675.3 Picea glauca
GTTAAGAGCTCAACATGTCACTTACAGAAACTGAACATGGGTGGGGAGGATAACAATCATTCCTCCCAACCACCCAAGCTAAACCCAATTGACATCCCTCTACAACTATACCAAGTTGGTATACTCATTACACCTTTTCCCTAATTTTTTTCTCCTTCCATAAATTTGTTACTTTGTTTCTCATTTTGTCTATATACTCTCTTGTCTTCAACAATTTTACATTTGGTAGAGTATCCTTGCTCAACCTTAATTGGTTTGTCCGATAAAAATGCCCACTGTGTTGTCTTGGTAGCTCTAGATTTTGTAGCATTAGTGACCTTATCTCATGAACTGAGTCCTTTGCAGAGGGACAATCTTGTTGGTGTTTTACACTCGTCATACCTCTTGTTTTCAACATTTCTTTCAAAACCCGAAGGGGAATTTCAACCTTGTTGTGGATATCCTTTCTTCTAACCCTACACTTTAATTGTTTTGTCAAGATTGATTTGGGTGCATGTTGCTATTGCCACTCCTACTATTTGATGTCACACCCCCATACCTCATTGCTCACTATTAGCATGTGCTATAGCCCACTTTATGTGTCATTCTAGGAAAATCAACCTTCAACTGCTATTAGGGAAAGATCATCATTCAATTGCTAATAGGTATATAATCCAACAATTCTCTGAACATGCCTGTAGATACTCTTTGGACTTCGGGAAAAAATAGGAGCTATAGAGGTGAGACAATTTTCCAATTTGCAAACAAAGGTCTTCAAAACCACTCCTCAAATAGTGAGCTTTAACCCCTACTAGTCCTTAAGCCCATCTACATTGAGCTAAACATCTTGATTACACACAAGACCTTGCTACAAAGTATGTTGAGATACACTATGAGAATCTCAAAGACTCAATATATAAAATAAAACTTTAGGGTGGAGAATAAATACAATTAAGCGATGATTAAGGACAAGGGCAATCCCTCTTTTTTACTTCCAAAGGTCCCAAATCTTGTTAAGATCGAAGAACTCCTTTTCAAACAATGCTCACATTGGAATGGGTTATCATGCACATTTTGGTGCATCCCTAAAAGATTTGAATCATTCCTTTTAATGAGGGGTATTTATGATTGATAAGGAACCCTTTATCCATCAATTTTTGGGTAGCATCAAGATTACGACATAGAGGCATAACATGCAATATAACTCAATGTGCCCTGTGATGTATCTTGTAATTAGTCAAAGCAATGATTATCATTGTTTAAATCACTGCACCATAAATCATTGCACCAAAGTAATTCCAAATTATGAATTTTAGTTTGTAATTGCTTTGCTAGTGGGCAAGCTCAATGTAGTAATGGTAGTTTAGTTTTCTCATGTTTTGATTGCATGATGGTGTAGGATCCTTGTGTCAAATTGAAAGGATCATCCAATTTTGGACACCTATGCACATTGTTTGCTGATCTAATATAATTTTCTTATTTTACTTAAAAATAAATAAAAGAAATAGAGCCACTTAGTGTGACGCTGAAACTTGGGATAATATTAATTCCAAAGACATGGATGATGTAAGGCCCCCATTCACCATATCATGAACTTTTTAACTGCACTGTAACAAGTGAAATGCACTTTAGAGTGGAAGAGACGTATGACTTGTATAGGGGTGGAATACAATGAATGGAAAACATTTGACCTTTCAAATTTTTGAGGAAAAAATATTTTAGGGTGGAATACAATGAATCAAAAACATTTGACCTTTCAAATTTTTGAGGAAAAAATATTTTAGGGTGGAATACAATGAATCAAAAACATTTGAACTTTAAAATTTTGGAGGAAAAAATATTTAAAACCTTTTTTTTTTTTTCATTTCTTTGAGTTCTTAATAGGTTTATGACTAGCAATTGCATTTTTGCCATTTCTTATAGCTTTACTATAATTTAATTTTAAAATCATGATATAATTAAATAACAAATTAATATATAATACCCCTTGTTTTTCATTTTCGAATTTAAAAATAACCTATAAAAATGCACATACCCTATCTTATTGGTTTAGAACACATAACCTCATTAAACACACAAGTTGTACCAAAACAAAGAAATGGTAGCAGGAAGACCAAACAACACATTAATGTGATTGTGATATATGCACTAAGCGAGTTAGTTACAGTGCACTTTCTAATCAAAAGGTGAGTAAATCTAGCCGTTGCCAAAATCTGCAACAATAAGCCACCCGGGGATAAAAGACACGGACCAGAGGGTTTTATCGGGGGTTTAGGGTTTTGTTCGGGGTGTAGGGTTTTTGAGCAGCAGAAAAAAATGAGCAGAAGTTTGGGGATTCCTGTGAAGTTGCTTCACGAGGCAGCCGGGCATGTGGTGACGGTTGAACTGAAGAGTGGCGAGCTGTACAGAGGCAACATGATCGAATGCGAAGATAACTGGAATTGCCAGCTCGAGGGCATCACCTACACTGCCAAGGTACATATAACGAATATTTACTCCCATTTTCATCCGACTAGTAGTTTAGGGTTTATATGGGTCGGCGTTTAGGGTTTAGGGCGCATTTTATTCTTAGTTATATTGTCATGATTCAAGAGTTTTCTTTTTAAGAAAAATACAATGTGTGTGAGGTGCATGTCTCGAGAATGGTCTCCCTGATATGATAACTGACATTGGTATTCTAAGAGAATTTGAACTCTTAACAATAGAAGCAATTGATAATAGAAAGGCACGGTTAACCTTGAATCCCAAGCAAAAACCTAAGATTGCTGTGGCATTTTATTGTTTTCCTTGATAGAATATATGAACTTGTGCTTACATTCAAACCTGAGTATTGTTTAGCGCCTTCATCGACATGCCGTTAAGGTCTAGAAACTTCCTGCTTTATTCTTTTACCTTAGGAAAGCTACTTAGGCTTTCTGTACTGCTGAGTGACAACCTGTGGATTAGAATCTCCAGGAATCTGTCCTTCAAGCATTGAATTTCGATACGCAGTACATCATTTTTGATGACTTATATTTGAAATATTATCCTATCTCAAGTCCTTAATTTCTTTTAGGGCTGGAATTAAAGTTTGATTTTTTTATCCTGCCATGATAGGGAGTAAGTCATATTTGCAACTTTCCCCCTCTTCAGTTTGAGTCACTTGCTGCCATTTTTTTTGCCAGTTATACTCGCTCTAGATTAAAGTATGATATAATGTATATCCCCTGTAGCATGTCCAACAGAAGGGAATAACATGCCATCTAGATGGAAAAGGTGTATTTTGAGAGAATGTCTAAGGCTGAACGTTGCCATTTTTTATACTTATTACTAATTAGCCATACTATTATTGAGATGATTTTTTTTAACATCTCCATAAATTGATTGATGAGTTATGTGAAAACCTGGTTTTTGCCTGAAGATTGTTTGTCATGGATGTTCTTGATTCATAGATTGCACAACCTCTTGTGCTGTGTTCCAGTTTTGTACAAGATCTTTGCAGGGATTATTAGATAGGTTAGGCATCTTCCATATATCGGATTATTAAGTTTGTCTAAGAAAAAAGGTCCAAAAACTGGAGCTTATTAGTTGGGAATTCTTATTTGCATACTTGACCAAGTAGACCAAGTCTTGTAGAGGAGTCATGTTTAACAGTTAATGCACAATTTCCAGCCACATCACCAAACTTCTTTGATATATTTCCTTGCCCCTTTTATTCTACCCTTAGTTTAGAAGCATCCTCATTATCTGAGAATCATTATTTGTAAATTTGCAAGTATAAACCTATGTATGAATCCTGACAAGTCTGGAAGGATTTTACAGAAACCGGTTCTGCATCTGAAATATTTTTTAAAAACCTTTAGATTAATACCCACAATTGAGCCTCTTCAGTAAAATGAGGCAGATTTTTAAGGGACTAACTTTCAATGACATTTCTCAACTCTCAGTTATTGGTAGTCGACAAATTTCTACTGGATGTCAAATATTGGTTCTAGTGCTGGTCCTTTCGACTTGCTAAAGAAGAATTCCATAGTGATGAAGAACTAATATGTTACAGCTTGGTCTGATTATGAAATCATTCTATTCTATCCTACATAAGAGCTTGACTTCACAAAATTGTCATTGATGCCTTTTGTTTTGAACTTCCTAAACTAGAATGTAGAATATAAGTCAGATCTTTTTCTGAATTTCGCACTGACTCCATTCTATTCTGTGACAGCTTGATTTATTCATTTACAAATGGACCTTCAAATTCATACAGAACTCTGGTAATCTTTCTCCAAATCTTGGCAAATTGATTTGCAGGAATGGGCCCATCTGTCATCCATTTGTATCTCTTTTGATCTGAGACTTCTTAATTAATTTTTCAATGGTCAAAGTGGATTTTCTCCAAAACCCTTCTTCCATCTGAAGAGGGCTAAATTATTCACCCTTGACCTGCAGGATTGACAACCCCTTTCTCCAAATTGTCTGCCTAAAGTTGCACAATGTCGCTTAGAGAATCTATTGTAATGACTGTTCAAGTGTGGTGGCTTGCATGCAAAACCTCAAGATCTTAGTATTTAGTACTTGGGGATATGTACGAGTCTGGACAAATGTTCATCAAAATCTGTCCCTTGTAAGATGGGGAATGCCAGTGTTTAATACTATCATGGTCTTTGATGTAGAAATGTAATCAAAGGATGAACTTATAAGCTTAATAAAAAACAATGTATTTGTCATGTTTTTTAAAATCTGAAACAACTTTAACACATGGAAATAGAGAGATCTAAGTTGCAGGAAACGCCCCCTTGGGTGTTGTACCAGTACCAAAAACCAATGCTGTAAATCTTGTCTTGAGGAAAGTATCGATGAGGGTCTGGAATGTAACTTCTCGATGACATCGGCGAAAAATATCGGAATATCTTGGAAAATGTCGCAAGACAGGGGCTTAACTCTAACTATCTCGGAATATCTTGGATATATCGGACATGGGTTTAACTCGGTGATATCCGACGACGTTTCAACATGTACGACTTTCGTTTTGACGATTTGTTTTTTGTATGTGGGCCTTTCCAAGTGGCCAAGAGGGTCGTGGGTCCCTCAAATGGTCATAAAAAAGATAATTTACCCCTATTAAATAATTATAATGATGTGTACTTGCTTAATTAACTATTTTTTTTTTAGTTTGAGAAAAGAAAAATCTAGAATTCTCAAGAAACCCTAAAAACCTCTTCTTTCCTATAAGAAAGCACTTCATTAACTCATTCCTCACACTTTCTTCAGCAGGAAGAGTTTCCTACAACAACAACAAGCATTTTAGTTGTGGTTTGGAGTATTGGGAGCAAGCTTTGTTGCATTTCCAGCAAGAGGACAGTTGTGGGCAGCGAGAAGAAGGGTGTGGACATTCTTATATTTGGTGAGCTTATTTATTCACTGTTTTTGCAGCATTCATGGCTTCTCAATGTGCCATTTCCTCTGCCCCTAGAGCTCCTACAACAAGCAAGTAGCTAGAATACTATCTTCTTTGGAGGTATGTTATCAAGCTCAAGCAAATGGGTGGCGGTGGGGGTTCACGGGAATGGAAGTGCAATTTATGTAAAAGTGAGAAGACCTTCAATAGCTCTTACACAAGAGTCAAGGCTCACATTTTGCATGAAGGAGTGAAGGATGTTGCTGTTTGTGCACATACTAGAAATCCAGAGCTGAGGGCTGCGTTGCAGAGAGAGCATGATGATGCTTAAAGGTTGAAGGATCAAAGAGCCAAAATTGGAGGGCAGTACTAGTAGAAGAAGAGATATGGGCAATTCTGGTAGAAGAAGAGATATCCAAGCTTGCAAGTGCAACTAAAGATAATAGATTGTTGAAAATGCTCAACAATCAAGGGAGAGAAGAAGTTGATTCAAGAGTGGCAAGGGCCATATATGCTTGTGGCATTTCATTTAATGTGGTTTGGTCCCCTTATTTGCAGGATTTGGTGAGGGCAATTAACACAACCCCTCAAGTTTCAAGGGGCCAAACTATGAAAAACTCGTAACAATTTTGCTCAAGAAAGAGAGGCAACTGCTTGAGGATGTTCTAAAACCAATTTGCAGCTCATGGGCAGCACAGGGGTTTCCATTATCTGAGATGGATGGACCGATACAAGGTGGAGGCCATTGAACAATGTCATTACATCATCACCAAAATGAGCAATGTTCTTAAGAGCAGAAGATTGTTCAGGTGAGGTAAAAGATAGTAATTTCGTTGCTGAAATTTTCATTGATTCTATTGAACTAGTAGGACCAAAAAATGTGGTGCAAGTTATCACAGATAATGCACCTGTTTGCAAAGCTGCAAGCTTGATTGTCGAGGGTAGATACCATCATATATTTTGGACTCCTTGCATTGTCCATAATCTAAATTTGATTTTAGAAGAGATTGAGGCAAAAACTGCATGGATTAAGGAGGTCACAGGGCAAGCTAGGGAGTTCATAAAATTCATCACCAATCACCACTAATCTCAAGCAATATATCGAAAATACTCCAAATTGTAGTTGCAGTATATCGAGAATACTCCAATTTGGAGTATTCTCGATATTGGTGGTGGTTGGTGATGAATTTTATGAACTCCCTAGCTTGCCCTGTGACCTCCTTAATCCATGCAGTTTTTGCTTCAATCTCTTCTAAAATAAAATTTAGATTATGGACAATGCAAAGAGTCCAAAATATATGATGGTATCTACCCTCAACAATCAAGCTTGCATCTTTGCAAACAGGTGCATTATCTGTGATAACTTGCACCAAATTTTTGGCCCTACTAGTTCAATAGAATCAATTAAAATTTCAACAATGAAATTACTATCTTTTACCTCACCTGAACAATCTTCTGCTCTTAAGAACATTGCTCATTTTATTGGTGGTGGTTGGTGATGAATTTTATGAACTCCCTAGCTTGAGATTGACAGTGGTTGGTGATGAATTTTATGAACTCCTTAGCTTGCCCTGTGACCTCCTTAATCCATGCAATTTTTGCCTCAATCTCTTCTAAAATCGGATTTAGATATGGACAATGCAAGCCTCAAGAAGTCCAATATATATGGTGGTATCTACTCTCAACAATCAAGCCTGCAACTTTGCAAACAGGTGCATTATTCTGCAATAACTTGCACCACATTTTTTGGCCCTACTTGTTCAATAGCAACAATTAAAGTTTCAACAATGAAATTACTATCTTTTACCTCACTTGAACAATCTTTTGCTCTTAAGAGCATTGCTCCTTTTGGTGATGATGCAATGGCATTGATCAATGGCCTCTGCCTTGTATTAGTCCATCCATTTGAGATAATGAAAACCCCTATGCTGCCCAATGAGCTACGAATTAGTTTTAAAACATCCTCAAGCAGTTGCCTCTCTTATCTTGAGCAAAATGTTCTGAGTTTTTCATAGTTTGGCCCCTTGAAACCTTGAGGGGATGTGTTCTACGAGAGGCATTCTCAAGCAGTTGTCAATGGGGGGACCAAACCACCTTAAATGGGATGCCACAAGCATATATGACCCTTGCCACTCTTGACTCAACTTCTTCTTTCCCTTGATTGTTGAGCATTTTCAACAATCTGCTATCTTTAGTTGCACTTGCAGGGTTGGATATCTCTTTTCTACCAGTATCGCCCTCCTCTTCCTTGCTTCATTAACAATCCTTGGCTCATTGTTAGCACCCAAGTTAGGAGTAGGCTTGCTAGTGCTACCCATACCAACTTTAGCTCTTTGATCCTTAAGCCTTTGAGCATCATCATGCTTTCTCTGCAATGCAGCCCTCACCTCTGGATTTCTAGTATGTGCACAAACATCAACACCCTCCACTCCTCCATGCAAAATGTGAGCCGTGACTCTTGTGTAAGAGCCCTTGAAGGTCTTCTCACTTTTACATAAATTTTACTTCCATTCCCATTAACCCCCACCACCACCCATTTGCTTGAGCTTGGTAACATACCTCCAAAGGGGATAGTATTCTAGTTGCGTGCTTGCTTGAGGAGCTTTAGGGGCAGAGCAAATGGGCACTTTGAGAAACCATGAATGTTGCAAGAACAGTAAACAAATATGCTCACCAAATATAAGAATGCCCACACCCTTCTTCTGTTTGCCCACAACTGTCCTCTTGCTCGAAATGAACCAAAGCTTGCTTCCAATGCCCCAACCCACTACTAAAATGCTTGTTGTTGTTGTAAGAAGCTCTTCTTGGTGAGGAATGAGTGAATGAAGTGTTTTCTTATAAGAAAGAAGAGGCTGCTAGGGTTTTTAGAGAATTCTAGATTTTTATTTTCTCAAATTAAAAAAAAACCAGTTAATTAAGGATGTACTTGCTTAATAGGGGTTAAGGATTTTTATTTTTTATTATAATTATTTAATAGGGGTTAATTACTTTTTTTATGACCTTTTGAAGGACCCATGACTCGCTTGGACAGGTTCACATACCAAAAATAGATCACCAAAACGACTGTCGTACAGGTCGAAACGTTGTACGGTACGATTGATGATGTTTTGGGCCGTTTCTAGTACTAGTAAGACACTTAGGGGGTCGTTTCCTGCAGCTTAGCTTTTCTTGAATTCATTCATATGCATCACACTCAAATGGGCAGGAGCATTGAGAACAATATTCTTTGATAAACTAAAAGAAATCATTCATTTTACTTGTTGAAGATACTCAACAAGGTGATATAGGTCCAAGTGATAAAAAACATCATCCACATAGATGTGGAAAGTTGGTCGTGGGGTTTGAGAGAACATTTCTAATGGAGAAGATTCAAGTTGTAAATTCTCCTTCCCTACTTGCTTATCACCGCCCTCAATGTTTTCTGTTTTCTTAATTTCTTTTTCATTCAGTACATTCTTCTCAGTAGATATCATAGAGAGTAAGATATTCATCAAATAAGAGAGGAGGACTTTTAATGTGGAATGAAATCCCAACATAGGGATTTGCCACCGTAGAGATAGTCTATGACATCACATAGACAACAATCATAAGCCAAAGATGACCCACAAGGCATGGCATTGAAACCATCAACAAAGAGAAACTAAGAGATCTTCGTTTTCTCTTGTAAATTCTTGTTAGTGGGGATTCATCATAAAGAGTAGATTTCTCAAAAAGAATCTCAATGTAGCTATCCTCACTTAGATTAAAGATTTCTACCTTTTCTTTCTCACAAACATCTTGTAGATCTAGCCATGTATTTGTTGATTTCCTATATTCTTCTTCTATATTGAGTGTAAGAAGAAATCTATCACATACATTCAAAATTATTTTCAACACTTCTGTGTTGACCTTGTTTGAATATGTATGTGCTCTTTTTTACGACATTTTATTTTGCAAGCTAGGGTTTGATACAAAAAGTGAAAGACACCCTTGCATTCAATAAGCCTCCCTTCTTGATGTGAATTTGAAGAGAAGATTTTGTGGGCAAGTAGATCTGGTCTTTTTACGGAGTTTCTTACCTTGATCGAAAATTGTGATGCTTTTTCCCACCCTATTAAGGGGTTTGAGGCTGGAAAAGAACTTTCAGAACTTTTTATCTTTGCCCCTACTTGAAATACCACTCATTTGAAAGTTTTCTGAATCTACTTTCCCACAAAAAAATCAACACCTCAATCAAACACTCTAGTCAGAAGTTATGCTCAATTGAAGATAGGGTACCGGAATGGACAAACATTTCTTTCGAGTTGTTTCATGAGGGAAAATTGTGTCCATTGTATCACCTTTGAGCGACCTCTCATTGGAAGTGTCCGAGTCTCTACTTTTAACAAACAAAAACACCTCGATCCTCTCTTCAAGAGAAAGTTATGACCTCTGCAACATATAGACCTTTTTTGCCCTATAGATAAAGAACTTGCTTTTTTACGACATGCATCTTGCATGCGTCCAAATTTCTTTTCCACCACAACTAAATGTGCATCTTGCATGTCTCCAAATTTCTTTGCCACCACAACTAAATGTGCATCTAACATTGAAAGAGAAGAAGAACAATGTAAATAACAAGAAGAGGTCTTCAAGAGCAGAAGCATATGCCAAGATATAAAGTGGGGGCACCCTCAGAGTGAAAAGATGGAATGCATTTGCAATTTCAAATGTTGGAGGAGCACTTCTCAAATACAAGATTCTTTATTGAGAGGAAATGTAGTATTTCATTGATAGATAAGATTCATTACAAGAGAGGGAAATAAGCCCTTGCTTGTGGCCCAAGTGACCTTTAGGGAGTAATTAGGCTCTTATTTAACTAATTAATTCTAAACACACTAATTATCTATTTGCGACCTCATTGAACATGGGTGGCCTTGTACCAAGGACTAAGACATTATCACAAAACCATGAGCTTACATACAAAATAACTTATTAACTTAGATTTACTTGTATAGATAAAAATGTTGCATCTAGCTACACAACACTCCACTTGGTTTTGGGGTTGGATTGCCTCTAGAGAGGTTTTGGTAGATACCAGGCTACAACGTTGTGCCAGAGGTTGTTAGCCTTTGCAACACATGAACAATTTTGGTTACTTGTCCATCTGTACTCTTGACTTTGTCATTGAGATTGGCAACTCCTACTTTTAAGTACAATGCTACTTTGCAAATTATTCTTCATTTTTTTTTCCAAGTGCAAGTCTTTACCATAAACTTTGTGGAAATTCAATGGCTACGTGCAAAATGATGCTCCACTATCAATTTGATCTGGAGGGGGATTGAACTAGTGGAATTAGTGTAACCACAACACAAGTTGCAATGAGATCAGGCTTAACATACACGGTCACAGATTTATGGTGCAATATATAATGAAGCTAACTCAAACAAATGAATTCATACTTTAAATATACATTGTTGCAATAGAACTGGGAAGACAATTTAACTCCAAATTGTTATCGATTGAACAAAACTGTACTATGGGACATGAACTGCATGAAGCTTTGCAACAACAAAGTATATACATGTTTACAATATTAGGGTTAGTATCAATATTCAAACTATGTAATGTCCCTTTCCAAATGACTACACGGAGGATGACGGATTAGCCTATACACTCTCCTCGCAGGCTATAACCTTAGAAAATAACCTTAGAAGTCATTGTAATTATTGTAAGTGACGGGCCCAACTATTTTATTTACCATTATTCATCATCAGGATCATTTCCACACAACTTGTTCTTGGTTCCGTTGCATTCCGACGATTTCCATAAAATGGGGTTATTATTGGGCATATTTTAATTAATTACATTAAAGGTACTATTTGAAACTTGTTTCTTGGAGAAATACTTTAGTGTAATAGCTCGTTGGAACCGAGGCGAAAATATCTGCAGGATGGGATGATGAAAAGTGGCTTTTAGTGGTGAGAGAAGTCTTAAAGGAGAATTAATCACTTTTTGGGGTTAAAAAGGTAAATAAATTAATAAAGTGATTTTAGAAGAAAATACTAAAGATGAATTAAAAAGTCATTTGAGGAGAAAAAGTGAGAGGGGTATAAAGAAGAGAAAGGGGCTCATTTCCTCTCATTATGCATGCTATGTTTTTGAGTTGAGATTTTGGAGAGCTCAAGGAGCTTGGAGACTTAGGGTTTGGAGATAAACCCTAGTTTTTGGATTTAGCTTCAGTGGTGAAAGATCCACTAGTTAGAGGATTGGTTTCAGTGGTAGATTCCACTCTAGCCAATATCTTCACAGATCCACAGGTGTTTTTGAGGTGGGACACAACCTTGTTGGAATTCTACAGGAGGGGTGCACCATTTAGGAGAGAGGAGTTCGATTTGGAGTATTGAGGTGGGATCTTGAGGAGATCCATGCTTGCATGCATTTGCCATCACTTGGGCGGCCTTATTGTGTATTCTTTTTGGGGGTTCCCTCTTTCAGAGATTATTATTTTGATACATGGTCGTGATTGGCTGAAGGAGGGCGCACTAGGGAGTTTGGATTCATTGATTGGAGTTGGTACTTGCATCATCAATTGGAAATATTCATCTTATTGGCTAGCTGTCTCTTCCCATTCATGGAGAAAGCATTTTTATGGGGATTCGTGGTCAGTTTGATTGCTTATATTTCAGCAGGACGTAAGTCTCTTGGAGGGCGCACTTCTTGGCATGTTAGACTTGGTTTTGGTGTGTTATATCAGTTCTTTTGAACAACTATTGTTAGGTGATCCTAAAGGAGAATTATTCTTGTCATTTCCTTTCATGTTGAGGCCATTACAACCCTAGTTAGTAGCTGTTGTATTACATTGATCAGATCTGGAAATTACTTCTATGGACAACCATATATAATAAATAAATAAGCAAGGATTCTTGGAGGTATTTGTGTTTTTTCAAGTTACGCTCTTGGTATCTTTTCTTGTATTCATTGGCATGTATGTTGTGAGTGTTCTTACTGTTCTTAATCATCATAATTTGGAAAACATGCTTAAAGATGCAAGTTACAGCCAATGCATGCAAACTGTTTGACAAAACTCTTCAACAAGAACCTCCAACAAATTCCAACCAGATCTGATTCAAGTAGTACAACAACTACTAAAGAAGGCTGTAATGGCCTCAAAATGCAAGGAAATGACAAGAATAATTCTCCTTTAGGATTGCCTAACGATGATTGTTCAAAAGGACTGATATAACACACCAAAACCAAGTCTACCATGCCAAGAAGTGTGCCCTCCAAGAGATTAGATTTACGCCCTGCTGAAATATGAGCAATGAAACTGACCACAAATCTCCATAAAAATGCTTTCTCCATGAATGGGAAGGGACGACTAGCCAATAGGATGAATATTTCCAACTGATGATGCAAGTACCAACTCCAATCAATGAATCCAAACTCCCAAGTGTGCCCTCCTTCAGCCAATCATGCCCAGGTATTAAAATAATAATCTTCGGAAGGGGAAACCTCCGAAGAATACACAATAAGGCCGCCCAAGTGATGGCAAATGCATGCAAGCATGGATCTCCTCAAGACTCCAAATCGAACTCCTCTCTCCTAGATGGTGCGCCCCTCTTGCAGAATCCCAACAAGGTTGCGTCCCACCTCAAAAACACTTGTGGATCTGTGATGATATTTGCTAGAGTGGAATCTACCACTGAAACCAGTCCTCTAACTAAAGTGGATCTTCCACCACTGAAGCTAGATCCAAAAACTAGGGTTTATCTCCAAACCCTTAGTCTCCAAGCTCCTTGAGCTCTCCAAAATCTCAACTCAAAAACATAACATGCATAATGAGAGGAAATGAGCCCCTATCTCTTCTTTATACTCCTCACTTTTTTCTTCTCAAATGAATTTTTAATTCATCTTTAGTATTTTCTTCTAAAATCACTTTATTAATTTATTTACCTTTTTAACCTCGAAAATGTTAAATTTGGCAGCATCGACTCTCATTCTCCAATGAGAGGCCATATGGGCCACCCTAAGGCTAGC
>JZKD02S1951600.1:10765-20821 GCA_000966675.3 Picea glauca
GATACGATTTGAAAAAGTGAGAGTTTAGTGCATGCTTGTTATGATATTCAATTCAAAATAGGATGGATGGATACCGACAATGTCCACTTCCATTTTTTGTCCATTAGAAGTCTTGAATTGAATTGATGAATGCACGATTTACGATTTTGTAGAGCAGGTTGCATGACAACTTTTGATTTTATTGATGACATTGGTTGTTTACTTGGCCAACATATTATTACTAGTTTTTTCCTAATGTTCATGCATGTGGTCAAGGTTCAAATCCCATGTGTTGCATATTTTGACCAAGATTTATTTCCATGGATAGTTTGGGTATATTGTGGTAGTTATATGATAGTTATATGACAAATTTTGTCATAGTCTAATTGTTTTACGTTTTGACTTTTTTCTGGAAATGCTTTCTGTTTAATTTTTCCCGAAATCCGGTGAGAAATTGTTGGATCTGCATATTTGAGTGGTTACCAAGGGTTTTTCATCATGCTAAACTATGTCTGCATTCAGAAACGGAATTTAAAGAACAAAAAATTGCAATTTCATGCAGATTTATGTCATCTGATTCCGGTGAAAAGGACCAAAACGTAGAATAGTTAGACAACCCCATATGATAAGTGGAATCATGGTTTAAATTTTGTCGTAGTTTAATAGTTCTATGTTTTGGCCTCAACGCCTTAAATTTTTATTTTATTTATTTTAATAATGTATACATTAGAAATATAATTAAGTTAGTTGTGGTAGGCATAATGTAAATGATCACTACTACAGACTCCCCCCGAGCTCCCAAAATCTCAAGTTGGTCTAGCTTCACGCACTGCATTTGGAGAGCTCAAAGCTAGTTTTGATGGAGGCTTACTATATTTAGCAACTGGTTTTCAGGTAGTGAAGAAGTTCAAAATGACCACTTATGGATTCTCTTAGGATTAGTTTTGGTCGTTCTTTTATAGCTCTATTGTAGGTCTAGCTTCAACCACCTTTCTAGAGGTGTGTCTTTCTCTGTCCACTTGATAAAGTTTATTGCAGTTATTTTCTTATAGTAACTACAAGAGCACTGTTTTAGCAGTGGTGGACCCATCTGATTAATTAGTATGGGTTTTTATTCTACCTGACTAGAGGACTTTCCTGGAGACCAGATAGGCGGTTAGGAGGGAGGTTTTTTTACACTGCTTGGTTAGGCTGGCGAAGGGAGTTTTTCGTGTGATATTTCTTTATTAGCCCAAAACTAATCTTCATTAGGCATGTTGTTCGGAACAATGACTCTTGACCTTCTAACATTTTTGTCCTGACCAGTGGAGTTGATTGGGGGGACAACCTGGGATTATGGCACTAGAAGTAAGTGCGCTTATGGGCGCAACTGATAAGGAGGAGTGGGCGTGGGCTGGCCTTTTCAAAACAGTTGATGAATTGAGCAATAAGATTGGGGGTGGAGGGAACACAATCGACCTTTCTGTTCAAGGGGATTTAAAACATTTGCCTCCTTTGGTAGATCACTCCTGGCTGCCTAAGTCAGGCCCTTCTGTTCGTGGTAAGAGTACCCTCCATCTTGGTCTAGCTAACGGTGAGAATCCTAGAGTGCTCCAAAGGGTCTCATCTACTGTCCAGCACGCAAACTTTGGACCTAGCCCATCCTCAGATCCCACGAATATTTTCTCCTCTTCCTGGAATAATCTTCGTGGAACATTGAAGGCTAACGATACTCATCCCAAAAAAGTGGTAAAGGTGTGGAAGCCAAAGAGGCAGCGAAGGCGTTTAGTCATTGGTATGGATGTAGGGTTGGAGGAAACTTGCCAGCTCTCCTTGTGTGCCTTAGTTAGACGTTTTGCCTACAAGACTCGATGTGTTACTCCTTTCTCGGAGTGGATGAGATTTCATTGGTCTTAGCTTTGTGGCTATGTTCCTGAGTATATAACACTCACCTGTGGGTGGTTTGGACTAGTGTTCAAAGCTTCTGAAGATGATGAACTTATTCTTAAGAGTTTATGGGATTATGAAGGGGGAAGCCTAATGTTGAAAAGATGGAGGACGGGTTTTAATCCTTCCACAGACTATTTCAGTCATTGGTATGTTTGGGTTCTTCTCCCAGGCCTCCCTCTGAACTTGTGGAACCTTCCAGCATTAACTTTGATTGGCAACATCCTAGGGCACTTTCTGAAAGTGGATGATGTTGGGATAAATTCTTCAGATAGATTGGCTAGAGTCCTAGTGGAGATAGATGTTACAGTCGGCCTCATGGATACGCTGGAAGTAGAATGGCATAGACAGGTCGTGATCCAGTGCCTGGACTACCAAGTAATTTTGTTTCGTTGCTCTCTTTGTCGATGCACAAGTCACTTGAGAAGAGAGTGCTATGTTGGAGAATCAGAAGGTGATGTCGAGGACTTTCAGGAAAACCCTACCCTGGACGCATATATGAGTGAAGAAGATTAAGAAGCTCAGGGAGGATTCATTCCAGGAAGCAAAGGAACTCAGTCAAATGATGACTCGAGAACCTTGATAGGTAAGCTACGATCTTATTGTCCAAAGTTGTTCTATAAACTATCTGCCTGGGAGCGCGAATATTTGGAGAAGTCAGGCTTGGCGACTAGTGTCCTTGAAAATCTACCCAGTTCTGCCATAGAGTCTGTGACGTTAAGGGACTCTTCCTCCGAGCCAGTCAGTGATTATACAGTCCCACAAGCCACTGAATCTGCTCTCCGTAGACCTGAAGCATCTCCATCATTGGCAGGCCTGGACATTTCCTTCGCGCATCATCCTTTTTCAGATTTAAGTCAAAGTCAGGACGTGGTTCCTAATGAATCGATCTCGATTCTTGGAAACTTGGACGGCACTATCCCGATACCTATCTATCGGGGTCAGTATCTTCATGAATCTTCACCTTCTCATTTACCATAATGCTCCTCAAGTGGTAAGGGAACTGAAAAAGGGAAATCCTTAGCCTAGTCTAGGGGCCTGGGGTTGGAAATTTTCCCCATCAAGACTCGTAGTGTGCGTAAGAAATTTGGTCAGGCTACTGATGTTGAACAACACGCAGATTCCACTCATGATTTAGGGGTGCTTAGAGGCATGAAATCCCTAGCGAGGGCCAAATCATGATCCTTATGACCCTAAATAACATAGAGATTGGAGGCTCCCCAAAAAAAAATTTGTTGCAAATATTTTTGATTGCTCATAAGCCAGATATTTAATTTCTACAGGAGACCTTAGTGAACGAGGAGGAGGCCATACACTTTTTGTATTCTCTTTGTCCATCCTGGATGATTTCAACTATCGGTTATGTTGGGAATTCAGGTGGTTTGTTGACTGCTTGGAACCCCGATGTCTTTGATTTACAGTCACACCTTTGTGCTGGTGGTATTTTGTTGACATGCATCCACTTACCAGATAATAGCAAGATTTCTTTCTTAAATGCCTATGGACCCTGCTTAGGGAGAAGACAGTTTTGGGAGTTGGTGGACTCAAGAGGTATTTTGGATCGAGACGACCTCATTATATCTCGTGATTTAAACTTTACAACCAGTATTGAGGAAGTCTGGGGAGTTGGTGCATTACCCAATCCCTTGGCTAGTTTTTTTAAATTATTTTTGACAAAAATAATATGGTGGATGTACAACCAGCAAACCTTGTGCCTACCTGGTGTAATGGTAGGAGTAGGACTCAAAGTATTCAGAAGCGGCTTGACAGGATTTATGCATCAGATGGGCTCTTGGTCAACTCAACTAGGTTCCGATCATGGGTTTTTCATCCATACTTTTCGAATCACTCGCCGCTTTTTTTACAAACTGAAAGAGGTGATTTTTCAGTTGCTTCTCCATTTAAATTTAATCCAACGTTTTTGGGTGAAGCTACATTTGGGGACTTAGTAAAGGCTGAATGGAGTTTTTGTACAAGGCAGTGGCATCATAGGGGCCCAAAGAAGACTTTCCCATAAACTTCATAATATTAAGGCCAGACTATAGTCATGGATAGCAGAGAAAAAAAGAGTTGAAAACCGGGCCCTTATTTCTCTAGAGGAACATATCACTACACTTACAAAGGAAAGATGGGAGGCGGCTTTCAGCACTTAAGCGGGGTCACAGCGGAAAGCCTTGGAAGTGGAATGAAACAAGCTGATGATGGAGGAAGAGGCACGTTGGAGGTTGAAGAGTAGAGCAGTTTGGATCCAATGCGGTGATAGCAACACAAAGTACTTTCACCACTTCACTAGCTACAGGCGCAACACAAAATTTATGTGGGAGATCAAAGATGAACAAGGCCATATTCTTCAAGGGCAGGAGGCCTTAAAGAAAGAAGCTAAAAGGTATTTTAGTTCTTTCTATCAAGAACCCGCTGAGAATATGATTGTAGATCAAGTGGAATCTATTAGATTGTTTCCTGGGATGGTCTCAGATGAAGAGTTAGTGGCCCTTGAGAAGCCTGTTTCTGAGAAAGAAGTTTTAGAGGTTTTAAAAGGCTTTCCCAAAGAAAAAATTCCGAGGCCCGATGGATGGAGTGTGGAATTTTTCGTTTTCTTCTATGACTTGGTTGCCAAAGATTTGATGGAAGCTTTCGAAGAATCGCACATTAAAGGAGAGGTAATCAAGTCTCTGAATTATACCTTTATTGCTCTCATTCCTAAGGTAAATGGCTCGACAAACTTTGGGGATTTCCACCTGATAGGATTATGCAACCTGTGTTATAAAGTGATCTCTAAGATTATAGCTTAGAGATTGAGACCGATCCTTTCTCAGTCGTTATCCGAGGAACAATTCGGTTTCTTGAAAGGCAGGCAAATTAATGACACGATTGGGATTGCTCAGGAGTGCCTTCACAACATCAAAGAAAAAAAACTTCAGGCTTTAATTCTCAAAATTGATCTGAGGAAATCATACAATTGCATAAGTTGGGATTTCCTTAGGTTGGTCTTACTACAATGTGGATTTGGGCTGCCAACGACAAACTGGATCTTGGGTTGTGTTTCGTCGACTTCTTTCGCGATCCTCGTCAACGGAGAGCCCTCAGATTTCTTTAGCAGTGGTAGGGGGCTCAAACAGAGATGTCCATTGTCGCCGCTTCTCTTTGTTCTCATTATGGAGGGTTTGAGTCTGGTGTTAAAACGCAACCAAGAGGCTGGACATCTTTCAAGTATCAAAGTTTCTTGTTTTATAAAAATTCTTCATCTACTCTTTGTAGATGACATTCTTCTTATGACGTCCGACACTTTAGCAGAATGGATAGAGATCAGTAGGATACTTAAGATTTTTTGTAATGCCTCTGGTCTCCGGATCAACACTCAAAAAAATACCTTTCACTACTATCGCGTTAACCCTTCTATGTTGGAATCTCTGAAATCTGTCTTTACTTACAATACCAGAGATCTCTCCGAGGGGTTTCGATACCTCGGTTTTTTTCTAAAGATTGATAGATACAGTTCGAATGATTGGAAATGGTTGGTTGAAAAGTATGAAAAGATAATTAGGCACTAGTGCTTAAGGTGTTTGTCATTAGGGGGACGCTTGGTCTTGATCAAAGCGGTTCTTGAATCACAACCTGTCTATTGGTTGTCCTTGGCGAGCTTGCCTGTTGCGATCCAAAACAAAATCCGCCAAATTATCTTTAACTTTTTGTGGCCAGGCTGTCGGATTAATAAGAACTACCACATCTGCAATTGGCATTTGATCGCTAGGCCTAAGCACCTTGGGGGTTGGGGATTGAGAAATCTGACAGGGTTTAGCAGAGCGTTGGCGGCTCATAGTCTTTGGAGGGCTTTAATGAAAGATGTTTTATGGAAAAGAGTGTTAAAGGCAAAATACTTTCTGTATGTATCAGTTCAACATTGGCTTCGCATCGTGGATATCCACAAGGAAAGAGGTTCACATACATGGTTATACCTTATGAAATTTATTCATCTGCTATTGCACTGGATTGTGTGGAGCCCTGGGGACGAAACCACCATTGCCATAGGTAAAGACCGCATCTTAGATATGGGGGATGTGACCATTATGTCGGTAGAATTGATTTCTACTTTACACAGAAAAGGGATAAACTATCTCTTTCAGGCACGGAAAAATCCACAAGTGGGAAGGATCAGTCTGAATTGGTACACAAGTGAGGATATAAACTTGAAAGGGCACCTACAGGCAGAGTGGAATCTCTACATATGTGAACTTATCAATAACAATGTTCTCATACAGTCAAAATCAAACTCCCTAAAATGGTCAGGTGGTAACAAGTCAAGCATGATAACGATTAAGAACATATATATGGAAACAAAAAATTTGAAATGGATTTACAAAGCTAGTGGATGGCGGCTAACGTTATGGGGTTGGAATGTGCCTCTAAAGGTCAATTTTTTTTTATGGTTATTAACAGAGAACAAACTGCTGACGTGGGAGAATCTTCAGCGCATAGGTCATAGGGGTCTGGGCATATGTCTTTTATGTAAAAGGAGTGAAGAAACCACTCAACATTTGTTCCTAGACTGTGCTTTCATGACGAACATTTGGCTGAAACTCAAATCGACTTTAAACTTTGACGACAACTGGATAGGAAACAATACTAATGAATGTTTTAAGCGTTGGAGTGTTACAAACCCAAAGCTACAGTCATTACCAACATTGACATGTTGGAGTCTGTGGAGAGAACAAAACCATGCCATTTTTGAAGACAAAAGTCCTTCGGCACTGAAGGTCGCTCATTTATCGCTGTTGGCTTTGAAAGAACACACTCAAGTGAATATAGCCTCTATGCAAAGATCTGGATCTACTCAGACAAACATGGGCAGTATTGTTGGATGGTTCGATGGAGCGGTGGCCTCGTCCGGATTAAACAATGGAGCAGGTGAGGTAATACAGATCAGTGAGTACTGCAGCTACAAATGGTTCTTAAATTGCGGTCCAGGCTCTAACACAAGAGAGGAATTACTCGGAGCATGGGCGTTGCTTACCTTGGAAAATAGGTTGTCCTTACAGTCAATACACATTTTAGGTGATTCCAATATTATTATAGACTGGATGCGAGGTAAAGGTTGAATTCAGGTTATCTCATTGGATTGTTGGAAGGACCGATTAAGTACATTAATCTCTTCCTTTCAAAAAATCTCCTTCGATCATGTATACAGAGAAGGAAATCGAGAAGCAGATAGCCTATCAAAGTTGGCGCTCAACAAAATCCTAGGGAAGCTCACTTTCTATCAATGTATTAAGAAGCATAAAGGGCCTCACCTTTTCATAGATCTTTACTAGTTGTTCTGTTGTTTGAATGTTGTGTGATGCTGTCTTTTTTCGTTGGGATGTGTTAAGAGTTTTTTGGGCTCTCTGATGTTCATATATTAGGAGGGTGAGCTCGTCTATTGACAGTCCCCTAGATGAATCTTTCGATACATATATTTTTGTGGCTCTACTCCTCCTCGAAGATGGGATCATGGAGAAGGGGAGCTGAATGTTATCGTTGATTGGTCCTGAGAAACTTTGTTTTGTAATGACTTTCTAGTTGAAGAATAGTTTATATTACATCTATAATATAAAGTGAAATATTTTGTAGAAAAAAAATTGATCACTACTACATTTTAAAAATAATATATTGGGATACAATTACATTTATCATTTATGGTTTAAGTGTCAAATTTGTCTTCAAATTTTTTTAATTATTTTATTTTTCATATTTTTAATATATATTATTGTCCTTCCCAACTTGCCTCTTCTTACAAATTTGGAAGAAACTTCTACCCGTATAAGATACTCATGCCCAAATTTCCAACATTCCCCCTTTCCATAAACTTGTGCAACATAGGTAGAAAATCATATGAATATTGTTTAGTACACTAATAATGTTTTTTTATAGTATGTGCGAAATATACTTAGCACAAGCCTATACTTAGCACACTAATAATGTTTTTTTATAGTATGTGCGAAATATATGCCTATTGACATATATAAATAATTTTTCAAATTAAATTTGAAATTTTGAGAAGATATATATATATATATATATATATATATATATATATATATATATAAAGTCTTTTCATATTATGTTGATGTTATTTGATTTATAAAATGCAAATTGCATGTGCAAGAATCCACATAACCTTTATCTTCCTAAGGATTTGCCTTTATCCACTCAATGTATCTAGCGCAAGTTTTCTCATCATAAAAACTTTTACAAGCACAACAATAATAAGGAGCATGATGATCAAGCATGTTGGTTGGATCCAATGTTGTCGGAGGTCTTTGATTTGGAGGAGGACACCAGTACTCATTATTAGGAGGAAATTGTTGGAGATTTGCAACTTCGGGCAATCATTCTCCACAAGAAAGGATTTTGGCTATTGATGGTGATGTACTGGTAATATCTTGGACTTAACTCTTCTATAGAAAGGTTGTTGGGTTTTCTCCCAAGGTTGGGTTTCCCAGGATAAACTCTTATGTTTTTGTGTCTACTGTGCATGGTTAATATTTCTAGATCTTGTTATTTATGTTGCATTGTTATAGTTGAGATTTCCAGTGTATAGTTATTCTAGGATAATTAATGTATAAAAGTGAATCTTTTTATTAATCATAAGGTAATAACTATCATATCTAAGAATCATAAAACACCAACATGGTATCAGAGCTAGTTGAAATTTTGTCACTGCATAGTTTCTATTTATCACTGCAATTAATCGATGCACATACCTAAACTTGTCAAGCTCGTTGAACAACTTATTGGAGGACGTTGAGTTTAATTTTGCCATAGATTAGCTTTCCCTAGCCTAGCGCACCTCCTGGTGGTCTCAGATTACAACTTGGTGAAAGTTGAAATTTCTCATTGCAGTTGCAGCTGACAGTTACAATTGCAGTTGCTAGTTACAGCTGCAGTTGCAGTTGCAATTGCCAGGTAGAGTTGCAGTTGCAGTTTCCAGTCACCAGTTGCAGTTGCTAGTTTCCAGTTGCACAAACCTTGAGATTAGAACACAAGCTGGATGGTGCTACAAACTTCAAAGGTACGCACTTGTATATAATGTATATCATGAGATTATTTTTAGGAGATGTACTCTTGGAAAAAGGACATTTGTTCAAGCAGTGACAAAGGGATCCTAGATCCAGTGCATTCAGAGGAATAACGCACCCTCCCTAGCAATTAAGACTCTAGGTTTGCATATCAAGTTTGATATTTTTATATTGTTGCATCTTAAATAAATATTGTAACCGGGACAACAGTCTTTAGAGTTTTGTTATTGCTGAGTACTTTTTGCTATCAAATGTTTAATGACACTTGAATATTGTTAGTACAATAATCATTATGTAAATGCTCATTGTTTAGTACTAATGATGCACTTGTTTTGAACATAGAATTGATATCCTCTAGGAGATGTTCTTGATTGTTGTCTTTGTCTCGGGAAGATTACTATGGAGGTCACAACACTAAAAAAATGTTGCTCTTGCCTTTTGTTCTTGCTTTGTTCCGAGCAGGTTACCACAGAGGAATGAATGGTAACAACATTAGAAAAGTGTTGTCCCTGTTTCCCATTTTTTATTCTTGTTCCTATCATAAGAATATTGTTCTTGTTTGTTGTTTTTTTATTGCACTTGTTATGGGTAGGTCACAGGTGATAGCTCTAAGAGGGAGCTATAGTGATGATTGCAGGAGGAAACATATTAGATGGTCTCTAGTTTGAGACATGGAGTTTTATACATGAAAATATACATCCATATACCGAAGGCGAATAAGATAGAGTTAGAACCTTCCGAAAAGAAGGATACTTTTGTGGGATACATAATGTTCCACATGGACATTGACAAGGAGGAGCAGGTGGCTCCACCAGTGGTGAGGTAGATGACCCCACCTAGTACCAGTTCAGAGGAATCTAGAGTTCAGAGGGAGTCAGCCCTTAGGATCCAATAGGGAGGAGTATCCTCCCAGGATAGTTCATTGGAGATCAGACTTCAGAAGATGCAGAGGGAGCAGATGGCTCTAGAGATTGTACAGACTCATAGGGAGTCATGTTTCAGAGGGAGCATGGTACTTTAGGATTGATGGATACTTGATGAGATTGGTTTTAACCAAAAATGTATCGAGACAAAGTGAGCTTGATCTTAGAGAGAG
>JZKD02S1951600.1:20835-32990 GCA_000966675.3 Picea glauca
CCCCAATATCTAGGTGGAAGAGAGACATCTCCGGGGACTAACAAACATGTGTCATGAGTTGAAGAGGCCAAATAGAAGCTTCAGAGGTAAGAGGATCCTAGGAGATGTGATATTGCTATAGTGACATAGGAGGAAACCAATCAAGAGGACTGAGTATGGATTTTCTCTCAGTCACAGAGGGAGCAACCAATGAGGCAGACTGGACAAAAGAACTTACTCCAGTGACAAAGGGAGTTGGCCTTAGAGTTCAAAATGGAGGATCCTGACTGGATGTACTCTTGGGATTAGAGGTGTGACAAGATCAGATGAGATCTTCCTCATTCAGTGGATACTGGTGAGATTCGATATGATGGACTGCAAGTCCATGACTACACTTATGATGACAAATTTGAAGAATTTGAGTGATTCTACTTCAAATTTAGATTTGGTGGATCCCACGATGTACATGGAGTTGATTGGATCATTGATATACCTAGTTAACACTAGGATGGATACTTGCTTTCCACCTTGAGCCAGTTTATGGTAGATTCGAGACACTACCATTGGGTTGCAACAAAGCATGTACCTGTGTGGTACAGTTGGACATGATATGTCTCAGGTGATGAAGTGAGGCTGCAAAGATATACATATTTCGATTGAGAAGGGAGTGCAATAGATAGATTGAGCACCTCAGGGTGTTGCTTCAACTTGGAATCAGTTACGATTTTTGGGTAAGCTGGAAGCAGGCTTCTGCAACACTCAGTACAACAGAGACAGAGTATGTCACAACCACTATCGCAAGTCGTGAAGTGGTGCAACTTCAGAATCTTTTTGCAGGACTTCATCCGAGACATGGTACATAAGGGAGTAGTGAAGCTCTAGTACTTATCCACAGATGAGCAGATTGCAGATATCCTCCCATAGTGGCCATGTTGATTTGGTTGTGGAAAATGATACTCAGGATTAACCATGTTGATTTGGCTAGTGATGAGCATTGATGTTTCAACATCAGGCAGACATTCTCCCAGATTGGTCATGCACAGGGCTATGCTAGTGCTGATATGACCAAGGGAGAATGATTCATTCACTCACGAGACTCTGCTAGTGGTGAATGGCCCGGGTATGTTGATATCATCGAGTAGACATTCTCCCAGATTAGTCGTGCACGGGGTTATGCTAGTGCTGATATGACCAAGGGAGAATGATTCATTCACTCACTAGGCTTTACTAGTGGCGAATGACCCAAGTATGTTGATGTTCTCCAGGAAATATCATCGAGAAGAAATTCTCCCAGATTGGTCATGCACAGGGCTATGCTAGTGTTGATATGACCAAGGGTGAATGATTCATTCACTTACAAGGTTCTACTAGTATTGAATGGCCCATAGCATCGACCAAACATTATCCTAGATTGGTCATGCATGGGGCTATGCTAGTGTTGATATGACCAAGGGTAAATGATTCATTCATCCATGTGGATTTGTTAGTGGTGAATGGCCTAGGTATAGTCCTTCTCCTGATAAGTAGTGGATGGACTCAAGATGCTATCACATGCATATTTCGGGATGGAATGCATGTGCGGAGATGGAACATCAACATGGCTCATGAAGACAACCTTTCTATGATAGAAGAAATCCAAGAATGGATAATTCCTCCCTCGGTGAGAGGGAGTGTTGGATATTTACAACTTCGGCCAGTCATTCTCCACAAGAAAGTACAAGAAGACCCATCTACACCATTACAGAAGCCCCAGGAAGAAGTTGGACACCCGAGAAGAGAAGTCAGCCCCAGAGGAAAATAATAAAGTAATTCTAGACCCATAAATAAGAAGTCAACCCCAGACGGGCGCCCAGATTAGTATAAATATAGGACTGGTTCATTTCATTTGGATAGTCAAACAACTCCTTCTGCAGTGCGCACAAGGCAAATGCAGCTGCAGTTTTTGGTAATTTTGTTATTTCTGGGTTTCTGGTTATCTTGGAGAGTGTGCCACACTTGGAGAAGTTCTTGCTTAGTTATTCTTGGTCATCTTATTGAGGCGCTAGGTCTTGGTGATGATAACCTTGGGGAGGATCTTCTTTGTATGGTATTTTGGCTATTGATGGTGATGTACTGGTAATATCTTGGAATTAATTCTTCTATAGAAAGGTTGTTGGGTTTTCTCCCAAGGTTGGCTTTCCCAGGATAAACTCTTGTGTTCTTGTATCTACTGTGCATGGTTAATATTTCTAGATCTTGTTATTTCTGCTGCATTGTTATAGTTGAGATTTTCAGTGTATAATTATTCTATGATAACTGATGTATGAAAGTGAATCTTATTATTAATAATAAGGTAATAACTATCATATCTGAGAATCATAAAACACCAACAAAAACTTGCTTTGTTGTTGATTTCTTTCAACTTGAATCAATCTATTATGTAAGGCATTCATTGTTTTTGTGAAGTTTGTCTCTAACCTTTTCATCCCCTCAAGGATGGTGGTGGAAGGGTCATGAGCGGGCTCAACAATATGAACATTTTTTGGGTTTATGATCAACTCTTGCTCTAGGAGGACTAAGGACATCCAGCTTCCCTGATTGGGTCCAATTATCATCGAAACTTTTAGCCTTCTTCTTAGCTTTCATTAGATCGTTAGGCTCGACTTCATTTAAAAAGAAACTAAAATGGCATTGGAAAGAATTAAAGTAATACAACAAGATGGTGGTTGGGGTTGGATGATGAGTTTGAGGGATTATAGCATGAGGTTGGTCTGCAATGTTAGTGAAATCAAATGGATTATAACAATCAATTAGCCAAGGAGTAGCCATTTGATTTTTAGTTAGGAAACTTGAATTATCAACAAACAATCTTCTTATATATTGCACATATTCAAGTCCTAATTGATTATTTAATTCTCTTATTTTTTTGCCTATATCGTCTTCCTCCCCACTCAAGTTCTATGAGTTTACCTTGATTACCATCTTCAAAAAGAGGGAAAGTGATTAAGGTTTTCCCTAAAATATGTTAATTGAAAAAAATATTTACAATTACTTTAAAAAATAAATAATATTATAACACAACAAAAATTATGTACAGTAAAACTAAAATAACTACATTGAAAACTTCTTATTTAAGCAAAGTAATCATTTTTTAATTATAACTTCTAAGCAAGCAAAGTATAACTTCTGCACTTATACTTTATTACTTTATTGTTATTTTGTTTACTATGAACTAACAATGTAAATTACTATAAAGTAGATTTATATGATTATACTCTACGTTTCATGTTATACTCTTTATTACCTCTTAATAATGAAAAGGTTAAAAAATAGAATAATAATGAAAAGGTTCAAAAATGAATATTTTTGAATGGAACACCATAGTTTTTAGATTTTTTTAATGTAGTCATTTTGTAATTTTCCTCCATATAAGAGACAACACATTTCGTATCACTCACTAATTTTTACTTTTGCGAGGTAGGTTATTGTTGTATCCTTTTCGTCACTTGAATAAACAAAAGAGGGACACTTGCTAGTTCAGTTGGGTCAGCTGAAAAAGACAGAAGTTAGTGCAAGAGTTAGACACATCAAGCACGAGAAATAAAATAAACAACTAAGCTAATAACAACTAAAGAAACAAAACTAAAGTGCATAAGGAAATTAGAACTAAAATCAACCAAACAATTGATCAATATTCATGTCACCAATGGATAGATTGTATTAGTGGGAAAACACTAAAGATAAAGGGAGACTTGTGGGTCCCCTCCTCCTCCAAGAGAAGGCTCTTGAATCTCCTATGTGAGAGCTCTTCTTACAAATATCAAACTAGAAAAGGAAATGGTGAAGAAATCCAAAGCTCATTCCCTCAAGAGGTGAGGTGAATAGCTCAATGAAATGATGCTAGTATGCTCCAAGAAGGAAAGAGGTTCCTTGTAGGAGAATAGAGGCATCATAACAATACAAATATATTCTTGAATTCATAGTGCACCCATGGCCTCTTTTTATAGCAAATCTTTGGGGCATTATCCAACTGGTCTTTAGTGTGAACAAGGGGCTCTTTAGGGCACCCTTAGGTCTTTGACCAACCCCCCACTCAGATTCAGCTCGGATTTGAGGGTCAAATCGACTTGGGAGATGAACCAGAAGTGGGTGGGAGGTCGACCAGAATCATAAATGCGTCGTTCTTAAGTGTGTGCGACTTTTTGCGTACAGAGTCACGCATCGGGCGCATATGCGTTTTTACAACATTTTTGACTGGTGCACGTGCGTGCGCTTCCTTTGTATTCTGAGCGCATGTTGATTTTATAACCAGTTGTATAGTTTGTGCCCTTTGGAAATGCATTTTTTGGGCCATGAATGAACTAATAGGTGTTTGGAGATGCTGGATTCCTGTAACCATTTGCAGACGAAATTTCAGTGATAACAGATGCCCCCTGATGTGTGACGTTAGGAGCATACATATAGTCGAAATACATCAATGTTTCTTCTACTGAGAGTACCATTGTAAGAAAGAGTGTTGAGAGGAATTGCAAGAGCGACCCGTTGGAGGGAGAGGGGAACCTGTGGGATCCAAATCATTCTCAAGGTGTGAAAAAATAAACACTGTATACAAATAAGACGGGCATGGCCCATGCTCGTGTCATGTAACTCAAATGTGTGAGACAATAATTGAAGTTGAATGCTGATGTAGATAACTGCAGTGCCCTCCAGGGCAGTTTGATAATGACAGATGAAAATTCTGATGGTGAACATACTCTGACAAGAGGCGATGACACCTGTAGTAAGTGTCGTTGGCTCGCAGGCATTGATGGCCCAACAAATATCAAAGGTCTTTGGCTAGTATAAAACAAATGCAACAGTCGCAAAGTAAGACCCACTGTAACATGGGATTGTGTTGAAGTCGAATGTCATGGGGGTCAACGACAACAAAGAGTAATGATGGTTCTCTCTGTGTCGTTTGAGGCTCCTAATTGTAAAGGTAATGAGAGTCAAGATATTGTCACCCTTCTGAAAACTGTGTTGATGTCGACAGGGAGGGAGACACGACTCCAAGAAGCAAAGGGCTTCATGAAATCCAATGGATGAGATCATGAACTGATGAGGAACATGGACGAAGTCAAGAGGTGATGAGACTCAAGATTGGCCTTGGTTGGGGATATATATGTGAAGTGTGGGTGGCAGCAATAGTGAAATTGAATCTAGCATCAGGGGGACAACTAGACATGGGTTAAATTGTGCCAGAGGCGTGACAAAGTGGACAAACTTAGAGATTGGGGGTACATGGACTGTGGGATGCTCGAGGTTTATGGACGATGTCAACAAGAGTAGAATGTAAAGGAATTTCCCAACCAAGGGTGATAGGGGTAGATTTTCCGAAAAAAGAAGGTTGCTAAAGGCGATAACAAAAAACTATGTAAATGTTGGAAACAAAGGCTTTGTGCAATTACCAAATGAATAAAGAATAATTTGGGATAAGCTTGCAAATACAGAAATGGGTGCCTCAATGCAAGATGGCTTGGCTTGTGAGGGCACAAGTGGTATGGAGAACTGGTGGAGGGTGGGGGGGCCCAGGGGTGGGTTTCTGTATGAGGTAAATGAATGGAGGGAAATTTGCAGATGGGCAAAATGACTGTGGATAAAATGGAAGGTTAATGATACTGTGGTGGTGCAGTCAAATTGAAACCTTGATGAGAGAACATGGGAGTCCATTGGGAAAGCTAGCAAAATGAGAATAAGGAGTATGTGGTTGATTCTCAAACATGTGTAAGACTATCAGGACTCCCATCCCTGGGGGTTGAAAGCAACATGAGTGTCAAAGTACCAAGGGGGACTATGAATGGGACAACTCATGTGGGGGAGAGTGCTACCAGGTGACAGTACTTGAAATGCAGTGGAGGTGATAGTACTGTCGAGCCAGATGTGAGGATCCTATAGGTAAATGTCGGAGGGTGTGACTGGGAGATGCAATTGGTATTCAGAGGGAATGACTACATGCCAGTGTCGAGCATTTACCTGAAGGGGATGTGTTGATTTGTGGTGACCGAGTACCTGCACACATAAAAACCAAATACCCGACGTGAACAATATCTGAAGAAAAAGAACATATAACAGTTATTTGATAAGAATTTTGAACATGAGCATTCGTACCTATGCGTGATGTGAGAAAAATGTTCCCTCGAGGCCGAGGGTGGATGGTGGCCTAGGGAATGTGACTGTGTAAGTGGCTGAAAATGGTTTGGAAAACAGAGCTTATGGGCTCCTGTACCAAAAAATGATAGTGGGGAAAAGGGCTTAGATATGGACGGTGGGCCTATAATGCCATCCCAGTTGCACCGACACTATGGGCGATCGGGCGGTAGTTTGGTGGGAGGACATGTACCTCCCCTTTTCTCGAGGACTGATGAAGAAATATAATGAATTACATTCATGGGAGCATTGGTATGGAGTGTCGGAGGAGGCTTAGGCAGAGATGTGTGGCATTTCATGGTTAATCTGTGGCAGACGTATGGGATAGATGGGGAATGATGAGTGTAATGATCATATTTTGCGCATATGGCACAGGTGAAATTGGTTCATATATTTTGTTTGCGTGTGGTTGATGACTCCGTAGTAGCATGGGACGTACTCGGTGGAATGGCAAGCAAAAGGGTTCTTGAGGAAGCTAGATAAAACTGCATAGCTCAAGAAGAGGACATTTGTGAGTGGGGTGTCCTTTTCTTTCACATTAGGTGCAAGGGAGTTGAACTCGGGGAGGTAGTGGAGCGATGGGATCTTTCTTCTTCCGTCTACCCCCAGTCGTAACAGTGGTGCTGGCGATTGGGGGTGAGGGTGGTGTGGTCGAAGTTAGGACTGGGATCTGCATCAAGATTCCCTCTGACTGAGGAGGAAGGGATGGTTAAGGAACCATCTCGGGTGGATGTAGATACCATACAAGGATGGCGAGTACCATGTTCGGAAGGGTAAGCATTGCAGCTACTTGGAATGCTTCGACTCCAGGTGGGGGGTAGAAAAAGGGAATTTGGGTAATGGCCTGGGGGACTGACTCCCAAACTGTGATTTTCCCCTGGAGGGGGGGAGATCCATGATAAGTGGTGTGGCGGCACTCTCAGGGAACTCCTGAAGTAGTATTTCTTCAACTAGTGGAGCTTTGATATGGGGAGGGGACTCAGTGATAGGAGTCTTGTCTCCAATGTTTGTTCCTTTAGAGGAAACTACACACACTTGTGCTGAAAAAAGATGGGTTTAGGAACGGTGGCACTCCCTAATAAGTGCCCAACATGGATGGTTCTTGGAATAATCTAGGGCCAATGTTGACAATTGAAAAATCATCCGAGCTAACACAGACAAGGGGGAGTATGTTATTGATGTTGGCGGAATGGTTAGGCTCGTAATGTGTAAGCTGGTCAATGGTGACAATCTTCCCATTATGGGGGAGCATCATCGTACGAAACACAGAAGAGGCGACTGCCTTCATAGCATACATGTAGTTGTGTCCGAACAAGATATTGTAATCAAGCTGGGCATCGATAACTTCAATGTCAATGAGGATGGTTTTTCCCCCAAGTTCTATGGGGCCATCTTGACAAAGCCCTGCGGAAGATGTTGGTTGACCGTCATAAGCTCGAAGGGTGATGGTAGAGGGTACTAGCTGAGGGGAGCCAATTTTCTGCCATACGTGTTTAGACATGATGTAGGTGGATGCACCTTCATCGATGATACACCGATAAATTGTGATGTTCCAGATCTTAACTGGTATCTGGAAGGCTACTTGGGCGGGAAGACATGGTTCTCCACTATCTAAATCAAATGTGATCGGTTGCGTGTCAGCTGTGTCGACTGCCCCCAAGGCAGAAAGCAAGGATTTTCATTGTGATGGACAGGTTTGGAGGACCTCCAACATAGACATGGATGTAGAAGACTGGGCTAAGTCATCAACCAGACTATAATTATGAGCAACCCTAGCATGAGGGTTATGCACATTTCGTCGTAAAGACATACGTGGTATGCGGGGAATGGGTTTCACGTTAGGACGTGGAATCATCAATGGTTGTCCTGTAGTAGTTGGAAATGTTTCTGAGGTGGTTGGGGTAGAGTTGGGAGGCATACCATATTGACGGTTGCGAGTTTGCAGAAGAATTTTTTCGCTGGTGAGGAGAACACTGCGATCAACCGGATTCCCGAGTTGAGTGGCACCCGGGTTTGGATATTGCCCCATTTGTGGTGGGGTAGGGTTGATCACTTATGGGTGTTAATCACACCTTGGCATGGTATAAGTTTTTTTGAAACAGTCGGAGGCGGTGGTTGCAAATACTATTGTGGGGCCTGTTGAGGGGCAGGTGGTGTCAGAGGGCCCTATGAGTTCATGGATGCCCTCATCCGTTGGAGATCAGGAATTTGGAGGCAATGATGAGTATAATGTCCATACTCACCACATATAGTGCAAGGGAATTTAGTTCGAAGATTTTTGCTCTTCCCTCGTCGTGGTTGATTGTTATTGGTGCCCCCTTGGGGGTCTTGGTATTGGTTTCCCCCAGTGGGATGGTTGTGGGGGTCATTCCCTCCTGGTCTCGGGTTGTCATTGTTTCAGTTTTCTCCTTTCTTCTTATGAGTCAGATTGGTCGTATTCAATTGTTCAAATGTATGAACTTGTTGAATGGGAAAGGGTTGAACAAAGTTGATGTTTGCATGTGGTTGTCCCGGTGGAGGATTAACCAGCTGGGGAGGACCAGGAAATGGGAAATATGGATTGTTCTGTGGATAGGATCCATATGGCGTATAGGAAGTAGAGGTACTTCCACTACTGCTAGGGTTATATCTAGGGGTTGGGGGTGGACCCGTACTGGATTGAAAGACTGGATATGGCATGGGTACTAGTGGGGGTGCCCCCAATGATTAAGGGGGAACAACAAGATATGATTGTTGGTAAAGGGGAGGAGGGTAATAAGATGGACCTCCATATATAGGTGGATATTGGGGTGTACCATACATAGGTGGTGGTTGGATGTACGGGTTGTGGTGTGTTGTGGTACCAATCAAACCATCTGCTGCGTGAGACATCCTAAGTTTGTCCTAGCCGAATGGTACAAGTCTCGGGGTGTCAGGTAGTACTGTATATAAGTATCCTGACTGTGCATAAATGAGGTCATACTGTTAAGCCTTGCTGATGGCTTCCTCTTCAGATTGGGGGAAGGTTGAGGCCACACCTTTGGCAAGGAGGGGGACGAGTGATCTGAGAAACTAGTTGAGGCATTGTTGCTTAGTGGTTTCTGCTTTGCATAAACCACGTCGCTGACGCCATTCGTGAATGTGGTCAACGATATGTGTGGCTAAGGTTTGTTTAAACTCAGAGAGAAATTCTAGACCATTGTCGTGGCGAATTAGTAGTTGAAAGAAGGTCAAAAATGTTTTGGCCAATGATTCAAAAATCACATGGGACCCTAATTTTTCATCTACATACCACTTGGTTGATGTGCCTGTGAGTGTGTGCTGAAATAAACTTAATTGGACTGAGTCATCCATGATGTTGTTTGAAGAGCACCATATGTGGAAGGTCATGACATGGTTGGCAGGATCTTCTCCCGCCTTTCCTTCAAACTTGGGAATGTCTGAAGGTAGTTTAGTAGGCATTGCAGGCCATGTGGGGTCATGCAATATAGGATCATTGGTGAGCTTACTTAGATCCGGTATGTTGAGGCAAGCCAAGTATGACATCTGGAGTGGCGGTGGAGGATTAGTTCCAACCATGGTGTGAATGGTTTGTGTACCTGACCCGTGAGGGGGGTTAGGTGGAGTTGTACTTCCCCCTTGGGAAGAAGTTTTCCCCCCGCTTCCTTGTAAAGGAAAGCTAGTGGATGGTTTGCCTTGGGAATTGGACCCAAGTAAAGTGGAACCAAGCAAAGATGATCCCAAGACAGTAGCACTCACGGGGGTGTGAGAGGGTTGAGTTGATGAGTTGGCAAGACTAGGAACTCCTCCTAGAATAGGGGGGAGATTTAGCAAGCGTTTGGAACGACGAGGATTCTATGGGTCCCCTATGATGTTCAACTAGCAAAGTGAATGTGTGCAAATGGTGATGAGAGCAATAAATGAACAAGAGACTTTGTATAATTTGGACCTTCACAATATATCTCACAATCGAATGTAATCACAAGAGAATCATACATAAATCAATTGAAAAGAAGCATACATGTGGGCATGTGGATTTTGTCTGCGTGGGAGAACAAAGAAAGCAAATTCTCATGTCCTAAAAAGATGTAATGTCATTCCTCTCAAATAGCACTAGACCTTCCAATAGTACTCAACAGTGAGGTCTGAAGCCACCAGAAGAGGAACTAGTGAAGGATGAAATAATCCGTTATAATGAGGGGTAGAAGGTGCATATCCCGAAAGAGCTCGAGATATTTTCTAATAACCACACAAAATCTGATCAAGGTGTAATTGCAACCCACAATTGCCACTTGGGAAGATGTCCTAAAATTTGGTCACTAGGTACCTCGATCAAAGTGCGACATTTAGATTTTCGGCCTCAGAAATGGGTCACGGGTTGGATCCTTTCCAAGAGGTGGGTGCCTCAAGGGGGGATGCACAGAACAACCAGACCTTGACCTTCAACCCTTCATGGGTATCTCCTTGCCTTATGGTGTTAGGAACACTTGACTTATAGGATTTTAAAGTTTCCTATTTGTCAACTTCTAATGTTTTGAAGATATGAGAACCAAATAACGGGGAGTTATTTGGATTCTTATCCCCGAGATCCTACCTAGACTAAAAATTTCTTTTGGCACCTCCTGTGGAGGAAAACTTAGTGATTTGTTTAGAATTTTTTTAGATGTGGTTGTTTGAGAGATTGGGGGTGTGAACCAATCTCATTTGAATTAAGTGGGAGTGGATAATTCCTTCAAGAAAAAGTGGGATGTTTCAGAATCCCTTTGGAGGAAACTTACTTCAACCTCCACAATTCGAGATGAAACCATGTGAGTGAGTAATGACTTTGTGTGTGAGCAAGTGATACAATGTGCCAAATTTTTAATAAGTTAGGTGTCACCTTGCAACATGTGGACTTTGTGTGATCCTTTACAAGTCTTGATTACCTATCTTACTAGATGCCATTGGTACAACCTTGCGGAATTTTAAAGTCCCCAAAGAACTAGCATGTGGACATATGGGTCCTTACTAATCCTTTAAACTCCCTAACATGATTTAATCTAAGAAAGCTTCAAAAGACTATCCTAGATTGAAAGCATGTGGGCATATATGGGCCCATTACAATAATATTTAAATTCCCCTAGTGATGTAAACTAAGAAAGTAACTTCAAAACTATCTTATCTTTGCAACATGTGGGCATGTATGGGCCTTTGCAAATTTTAATATGTTTTTAAAATAAACTAAGAGGGGGCCCTAGGGGGGCTTTGGCCTCTCCTAAAGATTTTGTTTTTAAGGGAGATGAAATTTTCCCTCAATCGTTTTTCTGATTCTCAAGATCGCTCTATGGTGCGAGAGAAGAGCATACTCAATGATTGAAGTTTTATTTTTGGTCCCAATTCAAGTGTTTATATATGTGATAGTGAATGATTCCAACTTAACTTTTACATTCAAAACAAGCCATCCATGTGGAAACTCAAATAAAAGAGAGGAAACAATATGGTTTTTAACCCCCTAAGTGCTTATGTTTTGACTAACCCTTCATGTGGAGAGGGAATGTAAGTGTGGTGCATATTACAAAGTGCATAGAATCAATATTTAGAAGGCTAGGGGCCTTCAACATATCACAAAAACCCTTACAATGTTGAATTTTCTGGACAGATGTGCGGGTCGCAGAGTAGACATAGGCGCATGTGGCGCCAATGTGCAGAGAAACAAGGACCCGTTGGCACACTGTGCGCTGAGAAACATAGTGTTGTTGGCGCACGTGCTCTGAAGACACACCTGTGGGATGAAAAACCCGCGCACATTCTGATATGTGCCCGAGAAGAAAATTTTAAATAAAATTCTCTTATTCCAGCTTTGAATTCAACTTTTTGCAAGTAGTCTTGGGCCGATTATGATCCCTACAAGGTAAATAGATTAAAAATAAGTGCTCAAGAAACCCAAATAGGGAGGAAATTGATACCTATCCCCAGTATGGTCATCAATTTGTGGTATCCTTTTCGTCACTTGAATGAGCAAAAGAGGGACATTTGCAAGTTCAGTTGAAAAA
>JZKD02S1951601.1:23773-39385 GCA_000966675.3 Picea glauca
CTTAAAGGAGAAGGTAAAAAGTTGAAACCAATTCGATATGGTCCTTTCAAGATTATCGACAAGATTGGTAATAATGCTTTTCGTTTAGATTTGCCTCCTTATATGCAGATGTATGAAGTTGTTAATGTTGAGAATTTGAAGTTGTATGAGACTCCATTGATTGATGATCAAGGAGAGCATGTTCAGATTCCTTCCATAGACGATTTTTCTCCAGAGTATCTAACAAAACTGCAGGAAGACACCATCCTTGACAGGAGAATGCGAACTTCAAAACGAGGAAATGTGGAGTATCTTCGAGTTAGTCTTAAAGGGACTAATCCAAGCAAGGCCAAGTGGATTGAGGTTGGAAGGGTGAGGGAACTTTAACCTCATCTTCACATAGACTGAAAATATTCTTTTGGAGGTCCAAAAGCTTCCCAATGGAGAGGTGTGATCAGGGGATCAATTTTTGCTCAAAAATTCAAAGTGCTCGAAATCGCTTCAAACCATATGAGAGCGTAGGCCTCATCGTTGTGAACCCAACGCAACTCATTTCGTCTCAAACGGAAATCGGAGCAAGAGATATTGCAATCTGTTCATAAAGTCAAACAAGCAAAAAAAATGATGTTGACTGTATAGTCCGTACAGTCCGTATAGTCTGATGTGGCAGGGCCATACGACCATACGATGATGTGTCAGGTGGTGACATGGTATATGTTGATTGGTAGGCATGGTCGAATCAGGAAGCGACACATGGCATTTTGTTGGTCAATGGTAAGGTGCCATGTGGCCCAATCATGGGCTGCCACATGGCACCCCTTTATTGGTTTATGGGTTGTTTTGTAAAATTATTGGAGTCTGTGGGGTTCGACCCCTAGACCTCCCCCATCGCATAGCACCTTCGCAAAGACCATCTGACCAACAGACCACCGAATGTGCCTTGTTATGTATGTATGTTTGATTATAGTTGAATTCAAAACTATGTAATATACGATGGGGGGTCGGGCAGGGGCTTAGGCCCGACCCCCATTCATATTGATATAACATGTGACCACATATAAATACGTCGCACGGGAGTTATAATGGTTATAGTCCCGACCAACGTGGAATGGTGTGGCACTTATATATATAAGCCCTGGTTCTATTGTATGTAATGTGACCTTTGGCTATACGGAAAGGAAGCGGGTAGTTTTTCGAACGGTTTGGCAGTTAAGCCTTTTTGCCAATACGCGCGGTCCTATGACCCACATGCCCAGGTGCTAGGCGTTTAGGGGTTGGCATGCTCTTAATCGTCCTACGGTTTGCATCATTGGCGTGGTTTCACCCGGTGCTGGGTTTTCACGCTATTTATTGTGTGTGTGCCAGGTTCAATTAACAAGGGTGCGTTTTGTAGATGCAGAGACAACAAGCTTGAAGGGGGGACTTCCAGGAGGCCTAAATTTTTCGTTTTTCGACCGATTGAAGTGCCGAAAGAGCCCAAACAAGGGTTTTTGGATGCTCTGAAGCCATTGGAGCAGTCGATTTGTCAGTTTGAGCATTGTAAGACATGTTTTTGAGAACTTTTTGAGCAATTAATAATAATGATCCATTCGAAGCTGGACCAGGAGATGTAGCCCAAGAGAGGGGTGAACTCCTTTATCAATTGTTGTGTTTATGTACTTATGTTCATTGATTATGTTGCTGTCTATGTGTATTTTTCATGAGTAATCCCTTAATCTATGTGTTGCAAACTGATCCATTTGCTTTAAACACATAATATTTACATTGCAATAATTTCAAGTATTTCATGTCTTCTTCAATTTTAGATCAACTGCCCAAGACCATTCCACATTCATTGAGTGGCTCCACACCACATGTTACCTAATCCACAAACTTAGATGAAATTGAAAACTTTAATGTGCATTTCTTTTTTATGTGCAATTTATGGTTGTTTCTTACCCATTTAAGTGAGTAAGGCTTATGATGCATCTGAGTGTTTAATCCCAATTGGTTAACCACTTCCTATGAAATCAAGTTAGATTGAGATCCCCTATCTATAAAAATTTTGACCTTAGTATGCCTCATTATAACCCTTAAGTGAAACAATTTACTTCTATAATCCAATCCATCACTAATTTTACCTATCATACCAACCACTGATATTTTAGATTCATCACCCGAATCTGATCCCAAGTATGTTTTTCATGTTCCTGCTGCAACTGTTTTCCTCCCTTTCCTTTATTTGAACCAATTTGGTCTCTTCTTGGGATGCACTTGCCAGCAATGGTCTTCATCATGCCCTTCTTTCTTTCAATGCTTGAAAGAGGGCTTCTCTTCCTTTCTTTCCACAAAATTTTCCTTCTTCCCATTCCACTTTCATTTTTCCACTTTTCTCGAAGACGATTCCCCTGATACACCAACTCATGTTTCCCCTGCCTCAATGTGTCTTTATTGAACAAAAACCTTATCAGTATTAGCAGGTCCAAACATAAATATAGTGTTATGGATGTATGTAGGTAAACCTCCTATATACTTCATAAGAGTTTCTTGGGTATGTAAAGGAATATCTAACATCAATTCCATCTTACGAAAGTCATCTATGTATTCTTGCATTGTTTGTCCTTTTCTTAGTTTAAGACCTTTCCATTCAATTAAAGATGTCTCTTTATAACCCAAAGGATAAAATTTCTTTCTAAGTTTAGAAACAAAAACTTGCCATGATCTAAATACATTACCCAAGTGTTGTGTGCCATTTTGCAACTTGCTTTGCCACCAGATGAGTGATGTTCCTGTAAGTCGAAGTGATGCCAACTTGATTTGAGTTTCCTCGTGCTTGATTTGTTGTACACTTGAATAAAAATCCATTTGTCTGTCCCAGTTATTAAGCCTCTCTGCATTGACTTAACCATCATACATGGGTAAATCAAATTTTACATCAAGATTAAGTAAATGCATATCATTTTTATGTTTGCAGACATGTTTTCTTGCGATGGATTTTGAATTTGAAATTGAAGAAGAAGAAGAAGATGATGGAGAAGAAGGAGGTGAAGGAGGAGTTTTAGGAGGATCCTCTCCTTCTTCACTTTTGACCTTTGAATATTCACCTAGAATCGGTCTCTTACGTTGCAAGTAATCCTCATATAGAACCTTCATCATCTCCAACATGGCGAATATAGTATTTCAAAACTCTTTCTCCTCATGAGAAAGTCCCTCTTTCGATGCTATCTTCTCACTTTGAGAATTTCTCTTTATCGATCGAATCTCAGGATTCTCTTCAACAAGATCTCCTTCACCACGATTCAAATTTTCTCTGGTAATCATGCAAACTCAAAAACCAACCGTCAACTAGCTCTTATACCACTTGATTTGAAAATATATTTTAAAGACTATGGTTGTGTTTTGAAACATGAGTTCATTGACAATTTAGGAAATTGATTAAACATGAAGAATTAATGACGTAACATAGAAGACATAATGAAATATAGAGATATGGAAATAATAAAAAATAAACAACAAACAATAAAAACAAAAGTTGATAATGGAGTTCGACAATATCACCTACATCTTTGGGCCTTTGTCTCGGTGGATGAGGATTTATTATTTCTCTTAAAAGATTAAAACGTACACCATAGTAGTGCCAAAATGATTACAAATTTTCTCTGGATGTGTTATGCTAGATCTCAAGAACCCATCAAGACTGACAGCATTGTAAACGGATGAACAAAGATCCTAGAAATGGCCCACAAATTTGTTATCCTCAATAGCTTCCCTACATAAAAATGGCTTTGGCTTTTCAATTCTTCAACATTTTCCTATTTTGAACCTCCCTCCATGTTTCCACGGGCTGGTGTTGGCTTGTTTCCCCCCTCTGAACCTGGCTCCTAGTCATATGTTGTGGCCATGTGGTCGTGCCCTTAATACCCCATGTGCCTGAATCTGTTGTTGGCCCCTTGGTCTCCGAGTGCCTAGTCACGGCCTTGGTTAGCGAGCTAGCCCGACTGACCGGGAACTATCCCCTCATATATGTGTTAAGCATTAAAGGTCTGGATCATATGGCATAGTCGTATGTGAAGGAGGTCAACATATATGCCCAGTCAACATGCCACTATACCTTCCATATCATTGTACGACCGTATGGCCTGTACATTCAGCTACCACGCCAACACTATATGGAAAGTAAGGACTATACAATCAACAAAAAATTTTATGTTTGGAAAAATGAACAAACTGCGATATCTTTTGCATATGAAATTCGCTTGAGAACATTCAAGTTGTGTTGGTTTCATAATGACAAGGCGTTTGCACATGTCCATTTTGAAGTGATTCTGAGAAATTTTATTTTTAGGCCTTCCTGGACCCATTTTGGTTCTAGAATCCATTCTGGATTGTGCCTCCCCACTAAATACCTTTTGGTCCTCCAAAAAGATACTAACCAGTCATCAAGTGTAGGATAGGCCATCCCACTTGTTCATTATCTTTAAACTGTGTCCTATGCACCTGTCTCATCAAGATCAACTGTAAAACAACCATGATAATTGACAACATATTGTTATCCAATTGTACTTTGTCGCATATTACTGAAGCCACTATCATCCATGTTGACAACATTACTAATGATAACATAAAAAATATGACTGCAAATGAGCTAATAAGTTTGTAGTATTTGCACGACATTAGCTTATCTTGAAGAAAAGTGTGATTGATCTTCCATTCTACAATCATCTCTTGTTCTTGCTTAAGACCAATTACTTGATTTGGGACAATTACAACTGTGTTTCTTTCATGAGATTCCTTCCTTAATTATTCCATTGTTTGAAGATATTGATTTTCTTTTAGGTGATGAGCATGTACAACATATTCCTTGTCTGCTTCAATGAAGTGATATTGATTATGTTCCTTGTAGAAGATCGCTTTTCGATCATACAAATAAGGACTACCTAAGACCATTCCACATTCATTGAGTGACACGACATCACATGTTACCTCATCCACAAACATAGATAAAATTGCAAACTTTAATGTGCATTTCTTTGTTATGTGCAATTTATGATTGTTGATTATCCATTTAAGTGGGTAAGGCTTATGATGCATCTGAGTGTTTAATCCCATTTTATTAACCACTTCCTCTGAAATCAAGTTAGATTGAGATCCATTATCTATAAATGTGTCGACCTTAGTATGCCTCATTATGACCATGAAGTGAAACAATTTAAGTCTAGAATCCAATCCATCACCAATTTTACCTGTCAAAACAATTGATGAGATTTTAGAATCATCACCTGAATCTGATCCCAAGTCTATTGGTCGTGTTGTTGCTGCAACTATTTGCCTCCCTTTCCTTTCTTTGAGCCACTTCGGTCTCTTCTTGGGATGCAATTTCCAACAATGGTCATCATCATGCCCTTATTTCTTGCAATGCTTGCAAGAGGGCTTCTCTAATTCCTTTGTTTCCATTGAATTTTTCTTCTTGCCATTCTACTTCCTTTTCTTGTCTTTTCTCAAAGACGATTCCCCCGATACACCAAATCCTATTTTCCCTGCCTGAATGTATGCTGCTCGAACAAAAACCTCATCAATATTAGTAGGTCCAAACATAAATATATTGTTACGAATGTGTGCAGGTAAATCTCCTATATACTTCATAATAGTTTCTTGGGTATGCAAAGGAATATCTAACATCAATGCCATCTTACGAAAGTCATATGTGTATTCTTGCACTATTTGTCCTTTTCTTAGTTTAATACCTTGCCATTAAATTAAATCCTTCTCTTTATAACCCAAAGGATAAAATTGATTTCTAAGTGTAGAAACAAAAACTTTCCATGATGGAAAGACATTACCCACTTGTTGGGTGCCATTTTTGCAACTTTCTTTGCCACCATATGAGTGACGTACCTGCAATTTCAAATGATGCCAACTTGATTTGAGTTGCCTCATACTTGATTTGTTGCACACTGACATAAACTTCCATCTGTCTGACCCAATTATCAAGCCTCTCTACATTAACTTCACCATCATACATGGGTAATTCAAATTTTACGTCAAGCTTAAGTAAAGGCATATCATTTTTATGTTTATGGACATGTTTTCTTGCGGTGGATTTGGAACTTGAACTTGAAGAAGAAGAAGAAGTTGATGGAGAAGAAGGAGGTGAAGGACGAGTTTTAGGAGGATCATGTTGGCATGTATTACAAGAAGAGTGTGCTTTTCATGGATGGAAAGAACAACACTGATGATGGAAAACATGAAAGAAGCGACGAGAGTTCGAATATTCAGACTTCAGAGGATAGGCAAGGAGTACAGAGATCCACAATTTGGCTATGTCGAGGTGACTCTTTAATAATTCAAGAGAGAAGAAGATGAGAAATATCATAAGAGACAACGCTTTCTAGAAGTGAAGATGAGGCCCAAGAGATGGACTCGCAGGAGGAGAAAAGGTCGAGACCCTTGAACACTTAGAAAACCTTCTAAGTTAGAGAGATCAGAAGCTCAGGAGAGAGGGAAACAATGACCGTAAGATCATAGCATAGAGGACCAACAACCATCTAATCAAAATAAGGTGCATGAGCCTTAGCTATTTGCACATGAACGTGAGGGATCTTGCCAAAGTTCCAATGTCCCAAAGTAATTTGAGACCGTTCATCATCAGGAGGAAAATTTGGTTCATTGATCGACTAGAGATACGTGTTAGCAAACCGTGAGTTCAAGAGGGAGAAAATTTTGAGATTTGAAATCAATGAAGTCCGAAGAGATGGAGAGACAGATTAAATTTCAACCATCATATCCAAAGGGATATGTGGCAATGGATCGTGAGCTCCGAAGAAATCACTTTGAGAGTTTCAGTTTGAGATTTGAAATTCCCAAAGCCCGGAGAGCTAGAGAGTCGAAATAAATTCGCAACCGTCAGATCATCCGAGGTATATATCAGTTGTCATATCATCTAAAGAAGATACCAAGCCTCATATCATCCAAAGTCAATTTGGGTCGTCTGATCCATAAAATACGTGGTGTAAACCTGTGGACTCTGGGTAAATACCTGAAGTAAACCTCGACCGTCTGATTCAAGGACATGTGGCATACCATGTCAACAAGGACATGTGGTAGAACATGTCAACAAGGACATATGGTAGAACACGTCAGTGAGGACATGTGGTAGACCACATCAGTGAGTGACTCATGGAAACCACTCGGTCTGTTTTAGGTCAACAAGTGACCTGTGTAATGTTATGTCACTCAAGGAATTTTACTTTGGGAGTTTTACCACCATCAGATACCCTAAGTCCCGAAGTCCCAAATTCCTAAGCCCCGAAGTGAATACGAGTCATCTGATTTGAAGATCACTTCGGGTGCATTCTCAATCATTGATCAAGTACAGTGGAAGGACAGTGAAAGTGGAAGTGTTAACCGACAAAAAGAAGTCTCCATTGCCTATGACATATTTAGCAGGTTACCACTCTGGAAGAGAATGAAATAGCGATCAGCCTAAAGTCTTGAAGGGATGAAGTCACTTATAATCATTGATCATGCATGAGGGTATGTGTCAATATATCGTTGACTCTAGGCGAAACTACTACGGTAAAATGTGAAGGAGAAAGGTTTGAAATTGCCAAAGGCCGAAGTCCCAGAGCAGAGGATAGTCATTGGATTAAGGAGGACATATGTCTATAGATCATCAAATCCAGAAGATTGATGTATGGAGGAAAGAAGGCTTTCATAATTGAAACTCCTGAAGTCTGGATCATGAAATAAACTATAGCCGTTTGTTTAGAAGGGAGCTACATGTTGACTGATCGTGGAGATTTTGGATCATGCATGGAAGGAGGAAAGGAAGGAATATAACATTTGTTGATAGAGTGGCATCTCCAAGGGCTTGGAGATCAATGGTCATTCTCAATTACGGGGCCAGAACATGCTTGGATCTTAATTTTTCTTGAGTGGGCCTCAATCAAAACCATGGTATCCCCAAAGGCATACGTGGAGCTCTGTAGTGAATTGCAGGGAGAAAAGAAGGTTTCCCACAAACCACCTTTGGTCATGATCACAATTGTGTGGTCACATGAGATCATCTCCCAAGGTCATATTGAAAGAAAGAGATAGCACTCGTAAGAACAAGATCGCAAATCCGTTTTTGAATAGGCATGTGGTCACCGCCACTGGTCACATAAAGGAAGGGGCTTAGGACTAATTTACCTACAATGAATAAATCGACTGAATGTAACTGCTAGTGAGGAAAAGGAATCTCATGATAACAGGCATTGATGATGAATAGACATTGAGTAACTGCAAGTAAAGTGGCATAGTTGCGATGAGTACCCGGGAGAGAACTGGGCGAAAATATGACATGCAGAACATAGAAGAGGATATATATAGAATTGAGATGAAACACATAGGTGTGGTGATGAAGATTTTATAGGATGATCTGGAAGAGGACTTGGCATCATAAAGACATGGAGATAATGTGATTTTCGGGAAATGATGAATGAGCATAGAAGATCGTACTAAGCAAAAGAAAAGGAGAAGAGAAGAGACACAATGTATATCATGAAGAGGTATCACAAATCATAAGAAATAGAAGAGAAGATGAATAGAGAGGGGTCGTGTAGAGGAGGAAAAAGAGGATATCATATAAGAAGAAATATGTAGAAGCAGAACATGGCATAGAAGTTGAAGAAGGTAGAGGAGACATGGAGCTGTAACAGACCATATCAGAGATAGAGAAAGTAAGTAAAATTTTTGAAAGATTCAATCAGGGTGGTAGGGTGGTGCTAGGAAGGATTGTAGTCCTTTAAATTCTAGTTGGTGTGAGAAGATATTCTGGGAGTTGGTTCTTTCATCTAGTTGGTGCTAGAGAAACTTAGGAGTTGGTGTTTCCATCTAGTTGGTGCTAGAGAAATTTGGGAGTTGGTGCTTCCATCTAGTTGGTGCTAGAGAAATCTGAGAGTTGGTTCTCTCTGTAAGTTTCATCTTGCTATCAGAGTTTGTAGCCTCATATTTGAGTTGGTGCTCAAAGACTATGGTGTACATGAAAGTTGGATCTTGATTGACATCCTAAGAAGAAGAGGTTTTCTCTCTTTATGGGTTTCCTCATGAAAATCAGTGTCTCTGTGTATTTTGTGTGATTGATCAAATATTGTATATCTATGCATGTTAATTTATCATCAACACATTAAATAATAATCTAGAAAGAGAAAGAAAAAGAAAAGGAAAAGTTTCAAGCTTATATACATAATTGATTCACCCCCCCCCCTCAGTTATATTTCCAACAATTCGTATCAGATATGGTGCCTTTGATCAAAGGTAGATCCATAAGCTTGAACATGGCTAGTCATGAAGCAAGTTCAACCAATAGAGCTCCTCTTCTTGATGGAACAAACTTTGCCTTCTGGAAAATAAGGATGATAACATATTTAATGTCTTTGGGTGCTGATGTTTGGGATGTCATTGAAACTAGATATCTGAAGTGTGTAGTATTGGCCTCAAAAGATGATAAGATGGAGTTTATATTTAATGTGAAAGAAATGAATTCCATCCTCAGTGGACTTACAAAAGCCAATTTTGTCAAATTAATGCACTGTGATTCAACAAAAATTATGTGGGACAAGATGATAAGTAGTTATGAAGGCAATAAAAAGGTGAAATACACAACAATTCAGACTCACAGACATAAATTTGACGAGTTAAAGATGGATGAAGATGAAACTATTAGTAAATACTTCTTACAAATAGAATAACTTGTTAACACTATGAGAGATCTAGGTGAAACGATAGAAGAATATTTTCTAGTCCAGAAAATATTAAGATCTCTTCCTGATAGATTTAACTCAAAGGTCTCTGCTATAGAGGAAATAACGGACCTCAATAAGTTGACATTGGAGCAATTTCTTGGAACCCTAATTTCTTATAAAATGATAATCACCAAAGGTAAATTTACTACAAGAGAGGCATCCTTTAAAGAAGAGAAAAACACAGACTCTGATATAGATGAGATTGAAGAAAATTTTGTGAGAAGGTTAAAGAAAGGATCAGGCAAATACCAAAAAAATATTCCTTTTAAATGTTTCAACTATGGTAAGATAGGTCATTTTGCATCTAAGTGTCCTCACAAGGAAAATAATAGAACTCTGATGATGATCATAAATACAAATTTAAGAAATATAGTAAAAATAAAAATTTGTGTGCAAATAATGATGACTCCTTAGAAGATATAGATAGCAATTCATATTGTGAAGATAAAGTGAATGACTTTATGCATATCTCCATGGGAGACCTTGATGATGAATACACATGTGGTAACATGAATGAATAAGAAGTTGTGGTTGATATGGAAGGAGAACTAATCAGTTCCTTAGAAGACATTGACAGACTCAGACTTAATAAAATAAAACAAAAACAATTATTGCTCACGTTTGAGAAAAAATGCAATGAACCATCTGAAGAAATTTCTTTGTTGAAGGTTAAGTTATAAGAATCTAAGAATATTGAAGACATACTCAAACAACAATTGAAGGAAGACAAAAAAAAAGGTGAAAAAATGGAAGATGAAGTAGTGTTTGTTAGAAAAGATCTAGAGAAATTTCAAGCCTTATATCATCATAATATGACAAGTATTAAAGCCTCAGAAGGATTAGCCACCATTTTGAATCAACAAAGGAATCCAAATTTGAAAATTGGTTTGGGTTATGAAGAGGTATCAATTAGTGGTCATCCAAGAAACAAAGAATCCATTAAGTTTGTCATATCTACAACCATTGATAACAACAAACCTGCAAAAACAAAGGAAGATAATCAATTGCCAAGGAAGATTGAAGAAAAAGGCACCAGAAATGGATTTGTAGAAAAAAGAAATAATACTCTATCTACTCAAGGAAATTATCAGCATGGAAGAAATCGACCTGCTCAAAGAAGACAACCATTTTCTAGGTACAAAGATTTTTTCTATGGATATTGATTTTATTGTTCTAACTTTTGTCACAAAGCTGTAAATTGTTCTTTAAGATTTAGACATGAGCAATCAAGCCACCCAAGGAATAAATATCTGCCACAACAAAGAGTGAGACATCCAAGTAACAAACAACCACAGACTGCAAATCATGTGATGGATGGGAAAAAGACACGGATTAAGCATAACAATCATTATGATCCTTTATTCAATGAACCAGAATGTTATATCTTCCACAATTATGGACATAAAGCTCCAGACTGTCTCTTAAAGAGCTATAAACTAGACTCAAATCACAGAGCTGAAAATGTCAAGGTTTGGAAGAAGAAAGAAGATGCAAGTGTGGAATAGTGCTGTCAGATCAAAGACAAAATAACCCTTCGTATATTGATAGTGGATGCTCCAGGCATATGACAGGTGACAAAAGTAAGTCCCTATCACTCAAAGAAAGTAAATCAGGAAATGTGACTTTTGGAAATGATGCTCCAGGAAAGATCAGAGTTAGAGGTATAGTAAGCTTAAGTAATGGAAGAGGAAAAGCTCAACATGAAGTGTTTGTTGATGGATTAAAACATAATTTTCTTAGTGTCAGTCAGGTGTGTGACAGAGGATGTGAAGTCACTTTCACTGCCAAGGATTGTAAAATACAAATAGTGAACAAAGAAGAGTTGATTGAAAAAGGGGTTAGAACTGAAAACAATGTCTATGTTTTGAAGGAAGATAAGGAGGAATGTCATTCAAGAAAATTTGATGAAATTTGGTTATGGCACAAAAGGCTTGGACACATTAATTTTGATCATATTGTCCAACTAAATAATGAAGGTGTTGTAAAATATCTTCCAAAGAATATACAAGCCTCATAACTCTGTATGTGAATCCTATCAAATGGGGAAGTTGATTCGTGCTCAATTCAAATAGAAGAGTTTCACATCTTTAGAGAAATTACTTCAAATTATTCATATGGATGTGTGTGGACCATCGCGAAAGGAAGGAACTAGAGGAGAACGTTATTTTATGTTGGTCATTGATGATTTCTCCAGACTTATGCGGGTTTCCTTTCTGAGAGAAAAATCTGATGTATTTGAGAAGTTCAAAAGTTTTAAGGCATTAGCTGAGAATCAAGTGGAGAAGAGACACCCATACAAGAAGAGTCAAGACAACAATCAACATCAAATACTTCCTCTATAATTACTGAAAAGAATCATCCTGCAAGTCAAATAATTGGTGAGAAAGACTAAGGTGTACAAACCAGGAGAAGGATAATAAAAGACACTGAGCAATCACATATAGCCTTCATATCCATGGTGGAACTCAGGAACTTTAATGAAGCCAGTAAAGATGTAAATTGGTTAAAATCAATGAATGAGGAACTAGATCAGATTGAAAAAAATGATTCAAAACAGAGAATAATGACTTTCTCATTGTGTTGATCTATGTAGATGACACAATCTTCGACAATAATAATTCTTCATTGGTACAATGGTTTTCTTCTTCCATGCAGTCTAAATTTGAAATGTCTATGATAGGGGAGTTGTATTTTTTTATTGGTCTACAAATTACTCAGAGGTATGAAGGAATGCTTCTTTCTTAGGAGAAATATCTAAGAGAAATATTGAAAAGGTTTCAAATGGAAGATTCTACACATGTGAGCACACCTATGGTCACTGGATGCAAGTTAAGCAAGAATGATGACTCACCTAATGTTGATGAAAGTTCATATAGGTCTATGATAGGAATCCTATTGTATATCAAAACATCTTGTCCAGACATAATGCATGTTGTTGGAATGGTAGGAAGGTATCAGTCTGCAACTAAACAAAGTCATATGCTAGCTGTCAAAAGAAAATTCAAATATTTGAAAGGAATGATGAACTATGGCCTCTAGTATCCTAGGAATCATAATTTTCAATTATCAGTCTATTCAGATGCTAATTGGGCTAACTACATGGATGAAAGGAAAAGCATGAGTGGAGGTGCATTCTTCTTAGGAGATTCTCTTTTAGCATGGTTGAGAAAGAAGAAAGGTTCCATTTCCCTATCCACTACAAAAGTTGAATACATTGCAGATGCCACTTGTTGTACCCAGGTATTGTGGATGATTCAGACACTTGCAGACTTGGAGTTTGAGTATCTGCGCCAGAAGTTGGGCGTGACCTTGTTATAAATCTAAATAGTCTATGTGATCAAGGGGAGGGTCACTCTCTGTTTTCTTTGACATTGATGTCAAAGGGGGAGAAAAAGTTGTGGTTTGTATGCTATAGTTGGAGGTCTAAGAACAATAGTTCATCCCTTCAAGGTTTCCATCAATGCCAAAGGGGGAGATTATTGGCAAGTCTTACGGGAAGGTTGTTCTTGTCATTGATAGAAAGAACAACAACGACGATGGAAAATAGGAAAACAACGATGAGAGTTCACATATTTAGACTTTGGAAGATATGCAAGGAGTGCACAGATCCATAATTCAGCTATGTGTCGAAGTGACTCTTTAAGAACTCGAGAGAGAGGAATATGAGAAATCTCATAAGAGATAGCACTTCCCATAAGTGTAGATGAGGTCCAAGAGATGGACTTGTAGGAGGAGAAAAGGTCGAGACACTTGAACACTTAGGAAAAATTCTAAGTCAGAGAGATCAGAAGATCGGGAAAGAGGGTGACAATGACTGTAGGATCACAACACAGAGGACCAACAACCATCTAATCGAAATAAGGTGCACGAGCCTTAGCTCTTTGCACATGCAGGTGAGGGAGATTGCCAAAGTTCCGAAGTCCCGAAGTAATTTGAGATCGTTCATCACCAGGACAAGAATCTGGTTTGTTGATTTATGGGAGATACGTGTCAGTAGACCATGAGTTCAAGAGGGATCAAAGTTTGAGATTTGAAATCCCTGAAGTCCAGAGATCCAAAAAGTCGTAGTAAATTTCAACTGTCAGATCTAGAGGGATACATGGCGACAAATCGTGAGCTCCATAGAAATCACTTTGAGAGTTTCATTTTGAGATTTGAAATTCCCGAAACCCGGAGAGCCGGAAAGATGAAATAAATTATAAACTGTCGGATCATCCAAAATAGATCTCATTCATTAGATCATCTGAAGAAGATCTCAATCATCAGATCATCCAAAGTGAATATGGGTCGTCTAATCCAGAAAAGACGTGGCATAAACATGTGGACTCTAGGTAAAGACCTGAAGTAAGCCTCAACCGTCTAATTCAAGGACATGTGGTAGACCATGTCAACAAGTACATGTGGCATACCATGTCAGGAAGGAAATGTGGCAAGCCACATAAAAAAGGATATGTGGCAGACCACATCAGCGAGTGACATGTGGAAACCACTCAACCCGTGTCAGGTCAACATGTGACATGTGTAATGTTACGTCACTCCAGAAGTTTTACTTCAGGAGTTTTACCACCAACAGATTCCCTAAGTGGATACGAGTCATCTGATCTTAAGATCACTTTAGGTGCATTGTCAACCATTGATCTAGTACACTGGAAGGACAGTGTAAGTGGAAGTGTTAACCAAAAACAAGCGATATCCAGTGCCTATGAATTATTTATCAGGCGACCACTATGGAGGAGAATGAAGAAGCGATTAGCCTAAAGTACTGAAGGGACGAAGTCACTTATGATCGTTGATCATGTGTAGGAGCGTACATGTTAATAGACTGTTGACTCTGGTTGAAACTAATATGAGAAAATGTGAAGGAGAAAAGTTTGAAATTGCCAAAGGTCGAAGTCTTGGAGCATAGGATAGTTGTTGGATTGAGGAGGACAGGTGTCTATATATCATCAACTCTGGAATATTGACATATGGATGAAATCAGGGTTTGAGAGTTGAAACTCTTGAATCCTGCATCACGAAATAAACCGTAGTCCTTGATTTGGAAGGGAGGTACATGTCAACAGATTGTGGAGATCTGGGATCACGCATGGAAGGAGAAAAGGAAGGAAGATAGTAGTCATTGATCGAGTGGCATTTTGAAGGGATTTAAGATCAATGGTCATGCTTAATTACAGGGCTAGAATATGCTAGGGTCTTAATTTTTCTTGAGTGGGCCGCAATAAAAACCATGGTATCACCAAAGGCAAATGTGGAGCTCTATAGTGAATTGCAGGGAAAAAAGTGTGTTTCCCTCAAACCTCCTTTGGTCGTGCCCGTAATTGTGTGGTCACATGAGATCATTACCCAAGGTCATATCGAAAGGAGCTAGCACTCGCTAGACCGATATCGCGAAGCCCTTTTTGAATAGGTGTGTGGTCACCACTAGTGGTCACGTAAAGGAAGGGGCTTAGGACTGATTTACCTACAGTGAATAAATTGACTAACTATAACTGCTAGTGAAGAAAAGTGTTAAGAACCAAAGACCTGAATACAAAATATCACAATAGATCCAAAGATATTTGAATACAATCACCACACAAGATCTATGAAACCATATAGAAAACCACAACTTTATTATATCAAACCCTTGAGGTAGGGCAACACAATACAATGGATCCTATTATGGAAGGGATCCTCTCCTGTTCACTTGCCTCTTCGAGGGGGCTTCCTCCTAATGAGCTTCAGCTCCAAACATAATAATTATCTTCATATCTTATTACATTTCTTGAGCCCCTTTATATAGTGCTACCATCACCTAAGAACATTCTAGAGGAGGAATCTTCTAGAAGTAGAACCTTCTAAGAAGTCCTCTTACATTTATTATATCTAA
>JZKD02S1951601.1:82882-96337 GCA_000966675.3 Picea glauca
ATCAACATCTAGAGGGTGTAGAATTCAACCATGTTATTTGCTCCCAGTCCTGCTCCATATTTTAAGGAGAAGAAGTGGTAATGATCTAAAAAGAGTATGACTCCATCTCCACACAGTTTTGGAGAGCCTTGATAAGCTCCATCAAAGAAGTCCCAAGGATTTGTGAAATCAATATGGGGCTCATGCAATACCCTTTAGGATTTAATATTAATATTAATATCAAAATTGATGCCCAAAATAATTTTTTATTTTTTTTCTAAATAAATTTTGGTCATCACATATCCGACAAAAACTATTATCGATGCAACGGTTTTTCTATATAAAAATCGAAAAGATGTCGTCACCTATGCGACGAAAGTTTCTATTGATGCAATGGTTTTTCTATATAAACAACGAAAAGATGTCGTCGGATAGGCGACGACAACTTCTATTGATGCATTGGTTTAGCTACATAAACAACATAAAAGTTATCTTCAAATAGGCGACGAAAACTTCTATTGATGCATCGGTTTAGCTACATAAACAACAAAAATTTGTTGTTGAATAGGCAACGACAATTTCTATTGATGCGACGGTTCAGCTATATAAAAAACGAAAAGTGGCATCGAATATGTGATGAAAACTTCTATTTTTGAGTCAGTTTAGCTACATAAACAACAAAAGTTGTCATCGAATATGTGACGATGGCTTCTATTGATGCGTCAGTTTAACTATAAAAGTTGTTGTCGCAATTTATATGAAAAGTTGGTTTGAGATTGTTTGCCTATATCGTCGCTTTTGTGACGTTTGATCAAGTTCATCGTGAATTCCATGTCACCGAAACCGACGTTTCAGAGACTTCAAATTCATCGCCATATCAATGACATAACGTCACAATAGCGTCGAAAAAACCGTCGCAAAATGGGCCAAATATGCTAGTGTAAAGATAGTGAACATAGGAGAGATGATTGCAAAAGGGGTTAGAACTGAAAACAATGTCTACGTTCTGAAGGAAGATAAGGAGGAATGTCATTCAAGCAAATTTGATGAAATTTGGTTATGGCACAAAAGGCTTGGACACCTGAATTTTGATCATATTATCAAACTGAATAATGAAGGTGTTGTAAAAGATCTTCCAAAGATTATCTAAGACTCATAACTCTATATGTGAATCCTATCAAATGGGGAAGTTGAATCGTGCTCAATTCAAATCAAATAGTTTCACATCATTAGAGAAACCGCTTCAAATTATTTATATGGATCTATGTGGACCATCGCAAAAGGAAGGAACTAGAGGAGAACTTTATTTAATGTTGGTCATTGATGATTTCTCCAGACTTACATGGGTTTCCTTTCTGATAGAAAACTACGATGTATTTGAGAAGTTCAAAATGTTTAAGGTGTTAGATGAGAATCAGGTGGAGAAGAGACACCCAGACAAGAAGAGTCAAGACAACAATCAACATCAAATCCTTCCTCCAAAATTACTCAAAAGAATCATCATGCAAGTCAAATAATTGGTGAGAAAGACAAAGGTGTACAAAGAAGGAGAAGGATAATCAAAGACAATGAGAAATCACATATAGCCTTCATATCCATGGTGGAACTCAAGAAGTTTAATGAAGCCAATAAATATGTAAATTTGTTAAAATCAATGAATGAGGAACTGGATCAGATTGAAAATAATGATTCAAAACAGAGGATAATGACTTTCTCATTGTGTTGATCTATGTATATGAAATCATCTTCGATAGTAATAATGATTCATTGGTACAATGGTTTTCTTCTGCCATGCAGTCTAAATTTGAAATGTCTATGATAGGGGAACTGCCTTTTTTTATTAGTCTTCAAATTACTCAGAGGTATGAAGGAATACTTCTTTCTTAGGAGAAATATCTAAGAGAAATTTTGGAAAGGTTTCAAATGGAAGATTGTACACATGTGAGCACACCTATGGTCATTGGATGCTAGTTAAGCAAGGATGATGACTCACCTGATGTTGATCAGAGTTCATATAGGTCTATGATAGTCAGCCTGTTGTTCATCACAACATCTCGTTCAGACATAATGTATGTTGTTGGAATGGTAGGAAGGTATCATTCTTCACCTAAACAGATTCATCTGATAGCTATCAAAAGAATATTCAAATATTTGAAATATACGATGAACTATGGCCTCTCGTATCCTAGGAATAAAAATTTTCAATTATCAGTCTATTCAAATGTTGATTGGCCTAACTGCATGGATGAAAGGAAAATCATGAGTGGCGGTGCATTCTTCTTAGGAGATTCTCTTGTAGCATGGTTGAGAAAGAAGCAAGGTTCCATTTCCCTATCGACTACAAAATATGAGTACATTGCAGATGCCACTTGTTGTACCCAAGTATTGTGGATGATTCAGACACTTGCAGACTTGGAGTTTGAGTATTTGTGCCATAAGTTGGGCGTGACCCTCTTATAAATCTAAATAGACTATCTGATCAGGGGGAGCACATAGTCACTCTCTGTTTTCTTTGACATTGATGTCAAAGGAGGAGAAAACTTTGTGGTCTGGATGCTACAGTTGGATGTCTAAGTAGAATAGTTCAGCCTTTCAGGGTTTCCATTAGTGCCAAAGGGGGAGATTGTTGGCATGTATTACAGGAAGATTATGCTTATCATTGATGGAAAGAACAACAACGATGATGGAAAATAGGAAAGCAACGATCAAAGTTCGAAGATTTAGACTTCAGGTGATATGCAAGGAGTGCACATATCCATAATTCAACTAAGTGTCAAAGTGAATCTTTAAGAAGTTGAGAGAGCAGAAGATGAGAAATCTCATAAGAGATAGCACTTTCCAGAAGTGTAGACGAGGTCCAAGAGATGGAATCATAGAATGAGCAAAGGTCAAGACCCTTGAACACTTAGAAAACCTTCTAAGTCAGAGAGATTGGAAGATCAAGAGAGAGGGTGAAAATGACCGTATGATCACAACACAGAGGACCAACAACTATGTAATTGAAATAAGGTGCACAAGACTTAGCTCTTTACACGCACAGGTGAGGTAGCTTGCCAAAGTTACGAAGTCCCAAAGTAATTTGAGATTGTTCATCGCTAGGAGAAGAATCTAGTTCATTGATCTATGTGAGATATGTGTTAGTAGACCTTGAGTTCAAGAGGGATCATAGTTTGATATTTAGAATATCCAAAGTCCGGAGAGCCATAGAGACGTAGTAAATTTCAATTTTCAGATCCAGAGGGATACATGGCGACAGATGGTGAGCTCCGGATAAATCACCTCGAGAGTTTCAGTTTGAGATTTAAAATTCCTGAAGCCCAAAGAGCTGGAGAGCCGAAATAAATTTTCAACCGCCTAATCATCCGAGGTAGATCTCGGTTGTTAGATCGTCTGAAGAATATCTCAAGTGTCAAATCATCCGAAGTGAATTTGGGTCATCTGATCTAGAAAAGATGTGGCGTAAACCTATGGACTCTGGGTAAATACCCGAAGTAAGCTTCAACCATCCAATTTAAGGACACGTGGCAGGCCATGTCAGCAAGAACATGTGGCATACAATGTCACCAATGAAATGTGGCAAACCACATCAGGAAGGACATGTGGCATACCACATCAGCAAGTGAGATGTGGAAACCACTCGGCCCATGCGAGGTCAATAGGTGACATGTTTAATGTTACGTCACTCTGAGAGTTTTACTTTAGGAGTTTTACCACCAGTAGTTGCCATAAGTCCCGAAGTCCCGAATGTCAAAGTCTCGAAGTGGATACGAGTCATCTGATCTTAAGATCACTTCGGGTGCATTCTCAACCGTTGATCTAGTATAATGGAAGGACAGTGTAAGTGGAAGTGTTAACCGACAACAAGTGGTCTCCACTGCCTATGAATTATTTAGCAGGTGACCATTTTGGAGGAGAATGAAGCAGCAATCAACCTAAAGTCATGAAGGGTTGAAGTCACTTATGATCGTTGATCATGTAGGAGGGTATGTGTCGACAGATCATTGACTTCGGGCTAAACTACTCTAGAAAAATGTGAAGGAGAAAGGTTTAAAATTGTTGAAGGCCGAAGTCCTGGAGCAGAGGATATTCGTTGGATTAAGGATGATAGGTGTCTATAGATCATCAACTCCAGAAGATTGAAGTAAGGAGGAAATAAGGGTTTGAGAGTTGAAACTCCTTAAGCCCGCATCACAAAATAAACTGTAGTCATTGATTTGGAAGGGAGCTATGTATCGCGCATGGAAGGAGGAAAGGAAGGAAGATAGTAGTCGTTGATCGAGTGGCATCACCAAGAGGTTAGTTATCAATGGTCATGCTCAATTTTTGGGCCACAATCTGCTCGGGTCTTAATTTTTCTTGAGTGGCCTACAATCAAAACCACGATATCACCAAAGGCATACGTGGAGTTCTATAGTGAATTGTGGGGCGAAAAGTGGGTTTCAATAAAACCTTCTTTGGTCACGCCCAAAATCGTGTGGTCACATGAGATCATTGACCAAGGTCATATCGAAATAAGGATCTAGCACTCGCTAGACCGAGATCGTGAAGCCCTTTTTGAATAGGTGTGTGGTCATCGCCAGTGGTCACGTAAAGGAAGGGTATTAGGACTGATTTACCTATAGTGAATAAATAAAATGATTCTACCTACTACTGAAGAAAAAGAATCTCATTATAACGCACACTGATGGTGAATAGAAAGTGAGTAACCATCAATAATGTGGCATAGTTTACTATCAGGACATGGGAGAGAACTAGTCGAAAATATGACATGCAGAACATAGAAGAGACTATATATAGAATTGAGATGCAACACAGAGTTGTGGTGATGAAGAGTTGCTAGGATGATCTGGCAGAGGACTTGGCATGATAAAGACATGCAGAGAATGTGCTTTTAAGGAATTGATGCATGAGCATAGAAGGTCATAGTAAGTAGCATAAAAGGAGTAGAGAAGAGGCTCAGTGTATAGCATGCAGAGGAATCATAGAGAATAAATGGTAGAAGAGAAGTTGAATAGAGAGGGGTCGTGCGAAGGAAGAAAAAGAGTAGAGCATAGAAGCAAAAAGATGCAGAATCGGAATAGGGCATAGAAGCTGAAGAAGGCAGAGGAGACATGGAGTTGTAACAAACCATATCAGAGACAACACAAGTATTTAAAAGTTTTGCAAGATTCAATCAAGGTGATAGGGTGGTTCTAGGGAGGATTGTAGTCCTCTAAATTGTAGTTGTTGCTAGAATATATTCTGGGGGTTGGTACCTCCATCTAGTTGGTTCTAGAGAAACCTAAGAGTTGGTTCTTCCATATAGTTGGTGCTAGAGAAACCTAGGAGTTGGTGATAGAGAAATACGAGAGTTGGTTCTCTCTACAAGTTGCATCTTGCTATCAGAGGGTGTAGCCTCATATTTGAGTTGGTTCTCAAAGACTTTGATGTACATGAAAGTTGGAGCTTGATTGACATGCTAAGTGTTGGATCATGTTGTCATTGATGCCAACGATTTGATTGATTGATGTCAAGTGATGGATTGTTTTCTATGATTGATTGATTGATGATTGATGTATATGTATTTTCCTTGATGAAAATGATAGATTTCAAGTGGAAACCAATCGATGGAGATGGATCAATGAGTTTTCATTGATATGATGAATATGGATCAATGAGTTGTCATTGATACATGATGCATATTTGATGTATATGATGCAATGGTGGATTTATGCACAGATGACTCATTATTGTCTTATCATGATTGATAAGGTGCACAAATGGATGAACTCCAAAGTGGTCCCCTTATGGTGAAATCCTTCATGGGAAGATGCTTTGTAGATTGAGTTATCCTAGAAAAATGGTTGGAGGACCCATGCTTGTATGTGGAATAATGAGATGAAGATCAATGAAGTTGTTGGTGAAACTATCCTACATGGATAGTTCTTGTCATGCCATTTCCGGTGCTATGTGGAATTGCACATAACTTCTCACAGTTTGAGAGTTATGGCCCTACAAAGATGAAGGACCCCCATGTCTTTGCTTGAAGCCCCAAATGGTCAAGAAGTCTAAGTGCCCTAAAAGAAGAAATCATTGTTTAAATGATAAAGTAAAGTGAAAAAATCAAGAAGGAATATTTAAATGATAAATTATTGGAGAAATTTCTATTTATGGAAAGTGGTTAACCCTAAAATAAGGAAAATAGATTAAGCGACCTAGAAATGGGTTAAGTGACCTAGAGGATGAAAGTATAAATAAGATATCTATGGTCTCTTGTAGATCATCCTTTTTGTGGATCAATGGAGATATTCTTGTGAATATGTTTTGGATTATTGATGGAGATCTTCTTGTGAGAGCTTCTTATTGGTGTGAATCTCTTGAACATGATTGAAGATCTATTCTGAGAAAGAGAGTGAGAGGAGGATCTCATGGATGCAACAAAGTTTCAGCAATGTCGGAGATCTTGATGGAAAAATTATCGGAACTTCAGAAACCCTAGTTTCTGATGCATACGCGGGTTGTCTGTGTATAGGGTGCATATACATTGAGGTATACACGATTTGTCTATGTATAGGGTGACTATGTACGTGGGTTGTATGAGGACAGGGAGAATATAGTGGATAGAAAGGTGAAGACTTGTGTTTGAGCTGGTGCCAAGCTCTTGGATGATTAGGAAGGTTCCAGATATACATTCTATGGGCTCAAATCTATCACTGAGACACTGGTATGATTACATTATTGCCTTTATGGATACTATTGTTTGATGTGATGTGAATGCTTAGGGAATTATTGGTATGGCTTCTATGATGTAGTTTAGTTTGCTTGATTTGGTTGATGGAGTGAGAAACACTCTTTTGACCCAGTGGTTACATGATTTCTATGGTATACTAGTTGGTTATACATGATTTAGATAACATTCATATTGTTTCGTTGTGGAGCATGAGAAAGCTATTGGAGAGCTTGGAGATGTTGTGACTGGATGGTGGTCGGATTGGATAGTTAGAAACAAAAGAAAATGATATATTGATTGCAAAGAGTCTGAGTTGGTGTTGAAGGACAAACCCTAACAACTCAGAAGGTATATGCAAGTTGTTATATACACTGTGTGCGTGCATACACGGGTTGTAGTGAGCGAGGGTGCATACAAATGTTGGCTACACTAATGACAGGTTGCGTACCTGTTGACAGATTGACATATGTTGAGGATTGTTGCCTCATCTCAGTTGGTGTTGAGGGTGTAAGTTGAGTCTTTCATTATAGATCTGGTGATCTTGTAGAGTTGTACTCTATTAAGTTGTTGTTGATAAACCCCCATATTGTTGTCCATAATAAAAAGAAAATTTTTACATACATCTTGTGTTCTTTGTGTTCCTTGTGATGATGACTTGTTGTTGATATATTGTTGATATATGTTGTTGATATATGTTCACATATAACTGTTATAAATGATAACAATGGGTAATGATTAAATGTTGAATGTTAATTAAGGAGTTTTTTGTAAGAGGGAATTTTAGGGAAAAGGAGCCCCACACTCATTCACCCCCCCTCTAAGTGTGGTAGGTGTGTCCGACAATTGGTATCAGAGTGGGCATTCACTAGAAGCCTTAATAAGCTTGAAGGATATCCATAGACACACAACTGGATGATAAATTTCCAATCCTTGATGAGGAAAACTATTCTACTTGGAGAATAGAGATGATATTACATTTGAAGACAATGGGAGAAACAATTTGGAAGGCATCCATTGGTGAATCAATTCCATTGAATAACAAGTCAAAGTTTGCAGCTCAAAGGGAGGTGAAGTAGAATGATGCATTGGATCTCAAGACCATTATTAGTGGACTCTCAATCCCTATCAAAGAGAGCATGAGACAATGCACTTCTGCCAAGGATCTATGGCTAAAGATAGAAGAGACATATCAAAGCAGGAAGGAGAAGAAATAAATTGAAGACCACTCCATCAAGATCATCAAAGGTAAAGAATCATCAAAAACTCTTGAATGCCTTATTTCTAAATGTGATTTTGAAAACATTTCAAGTGAATAAAAAGAGTCAAGTGATGATAGCACAAAGCAAGATCTTGAAGAAATTAAACATGAAGGCAAAGAATCATGTGTTGGCAAGAAGGAAGACATTGAAGGTAAAGAATCTCCAAAGACTCTTGATTGTAATGATTCAAAATGTGATGATGTTGAATTTTTCTCAAGTGAAGAAGATGATCTAGAAATAGTTTGTGTAAAGTTTGATGATAGTTATCCCATGGAAAGAATAGAAGAAAATCTATTAGAACTTCAAAAGGAAATTGAAGAGGGTTTATATAGATATAGAAGTGATCATTTTTATACACACTATAACTATATTTCGGATAATGCTAATAAGTTTCTTAGGAGGAGTCAAAGGTACATCTTGAAGTTAAAGGGAATGCTCAAAGAACAAGAAAAGAGTTCTAAGACTAAGCTAGAAGAAAAAGAAGAAATCACAAGAGTTAAGAATGAAAAAGAAGATATGAAGGTAGATGATGAGATTAACAAACATTTTGAAACCATTGTCCATCTCAAAACCCAAATTGAAGAAGCCAAAAGAATAGAGCAACTATTGAAGATTCAATTAAGTGAAAAGGACGAGTCATGTTGTAAGTTAGAAGGTGAAATTGTTGTCCTTATAAAGAAGGTGGAAAAGTCAAACAAATTCTTGAATAGCTCACAAATCTTGGATGAGATCTTGGAAAGTCAAAGATCATCATGTGATAAATCAGGTCTTGGATACAAAGGAGAAGATACACATGCTGAAGAAAGAACCTCAAAGAAGCATGAGGTAAGTCCATCAAAGAAGGAAGCCAATGTTTCAAAGCAACCATCTATACAAGGAAAGGAAAATTTCAAAATAAAAAAGAAAGGAAGACATCAAGAAGTTATTCTTAGGACACTTAAGCAAAGGTATGAAAGTATTTTTCATGGGTACTGTTATTCATGTGATGGATATGGTCACAAATATTTTGAATGTAGATCTTATGAAAGGAGATACAATGGAAGAATCTATAACATCACAAAGCGTTGGAGATGTGATCAAGTAGGACACATTGTTGTTCACTGTAACTTCATGAGATGCTACAGTTGTAGTGGATTTGGCCACAAATACCAAGAGTTCTGGAACACAAGTAGAATTTCCATGATGAGAACTTCACATAGCATGGGTAGAATAAGGAATGAAGTGAGAAAGGGATACATTTTTGAAATGATGGATGCTCAGAGATCAATTTCTGAGGTGAAGGGTCATCTACAAAAGTGGGTGAAGAAGACAGAGTAGCTAGAATAGGATGAAAAACTGAAAAGAAGCTCAAGTAAGTCATCTATTGAGGCATACATGCATGACAGTGGTGACATTCGCGTACATACACTGGCTGACCTTGAAAAGGTTGCATACATACCCTCTTTGTTGTGCAGCAGGCCGTCTATATGTGATAAAGCCTTGGGAAAAAGGCAATGCACATGAGTTGTAGCTTGATGAGATTGTATAAATCTGTGTTGCAGGCTTTGACATTGTTTATTGTTGGTTCTGACACTATTTGTTGTAGGTTTTCATGGTTCTAAGTTAGATCACACAAGGTTATGATATAAAATAAATCTTGGGTGCATGTCACTAACACATGAGTATGGACTGATTCTGATCAAATGCTCATCTATTGGATGATGGAGTACATGGCTGGTACATAATTGAAGTTTCATTAATATATCCTATGATGTACTATTGGTGGTATATGATAAAAGAGACCTATTGTTGGATCATATTGGATATCATGGTACATGCATTTTGCATGTGGTTGGGCTACATATTGAGACATGTAGTTAATGTACATGGTTTTTGAACAGAGGAGTTGTGTATGATGAGCACACATTTTGTCACATGATGTATTTGGTTAATTGTTTACTTCATGATGTATGGTATGGAACAAGGTTGATATATGGACAGATCCAAGGATCATTATATGGTAGCATATTGTTGATATTGCAGATAAGATAGGGGGAGACATACCCATAAGGGGAGTCATTCTTATTCCCATGATTCTAGGAGGATATATTTATCAGATGCATACCTTGGAAAGAGCCCTATGTTTCAAGAAAGAACCCAATGACATGATTCCAAGGGGAGTGATCATCATAGAGGGAGAATGAGAAATGTATTTTAAGAATTACATCAAATTGATATCCCTGGTTCAAAAGGGGAAAGATTATTCGGCAGAAACAAGATAGGGGGAGCAGCCCCAAGATGAAATGGACCTTTGCCATTTATGTCAAAGGGGGAGAGATAATGATCTAAAAATGAAGAAGTCTTGTATTCTTGAAAATATTTGCAAGTTTAATTTTATGTGTTAAAATGCAAATGGATCAATTTGCAACACAACTTTTATGGAAATTACTCATTCAAGATGCATATAAACAGGAACAATAAATAGTTAACAGAAAACACATAACACAACAAATGATAAAGGAGTTCACCCCTCTCTTGGGCTACATCTCCTGGTCTAGCTTCCAATGGATCTTTTGTATTATTTTCTCAAAGTGATAAACAATGTGCTTTAAAATGCTCAAAATGACAAATAGATGGCTCCAATGGCTCCAGAACGTCCAAAACCCCCTAGCTAGTATTTTTCGACACCTTGTTTCGCCAAAAATTGAAGAAGATAGGCTTCCTGGAAGTTCCCCTTCAAACTTGCTATCTCTGTATCGCCACAATGCACCCTTGTTGCCTCAACCTAGCCCCCACGCACATTTATGTGGAAAAACCTAGCACCGGGAGCAATTTCACAACTGGTGTGAACTGTAGGATGGTTATGGGTGCACCTAACCCCTAACCACCAAGGTCTAGGTCATGTGGCCCATGTGACCACGCGCAAATCCAAAAATGGGCTCTGTTTCCAAAAGCAAATGGATAATGGACAAGTGGCGGGTCGTTGGTTGTAACCATTTGAACCACAATACAAAATGCGTGCACATATGGTGTGACCATAGGTCATATGGTAACGTTATATGCGACCGGGGGCTGGGGCTAAACCCCAGCCCGAACCCCCGCACCAACTATTAAACAAATCAAATTTAAATATATTCAAAACCATATATATAACAAGCAATACAGTGTGGTATGTTGGTAGTGCATACTTTGCAAAGGTTTGGACTGGTGGGGAGGTCCGGGGTTCGATCCACACGGACTCCATAAATTTTAAACCAACAACCAATAACAAGGTGCCATGTGGCACCAAACCATTGGATAGAAAATTCCACGTGTCAGCAGACTATTCATCCACCTAACTACCAACTGTCCACCACTCAGCTCTGCCACCTATCATACAGTCCTGCCACACATTGTATGGACTGCCACGTCATCATCCATACAGACTGTACGAACTGTACAGTCATCATCCCTTTTTTTTGCCTATTTGTCATTTTGAACAGAACATGATATATCTCTCTCCCGACGTCCGTTTGAACCCAAATGAGTTGTGTTTGGTTCATGACGACGAGACCTACACTCTCATTTGATTTGAAGCAATTCTGAGCACTTTGAATTTTTGAGCAAAATTTGATCCCCTGGATCACACCTCCCCATTGGAAAGCTTTTGGACCTCCAAAAGACTATTTTTAGTCTATATGAAGATGAGGGTATAGATCCCTCACCTTTCCAACCTCAATCCAATTGGATTTTCTTGGATTTGTACCTTTAAGACCAACTCGAAGATACTCCACATTTCCTCATTTTGAAGTTCGCATTCTCCTGTCAAGGATTGTGTTTTCATGCAGTTCTATAAGATATTATGGGGAAAAATCATCTATATAAGGAATATGAACATGATCTCCTTGATCAACAATCAAAGGAGGCTCATACAATTTCAAATTCTCAACATTAACAACTGCATACATTTGCATATAAGGAGGCAATTCTAAACGGAAGGCATTGTTACCAATCTTGTCAATAATCTTAAAAGGACCATATAGAATTGGCTTCAATTTTTTACCTTCTCCTTTAATCCTCTCCTTACTAATGTAAAGCCAAACTTCATCTCCAACTTGAAAACTGTGATCAACACGATGCTTTTCATGTCTCATTTTGTACTTGGCTTGACTCTTTTCCAACTGCTCTTGTACCATTTAATGTATCGACTGAATTTGTTCAATGAACTTTTCTGCCCTATCAATGTCATACTGACCATCAATAGCAATATCCTTCCCAAATATAAAATCTAAAGGAGATTTGGGCAAATAGCCAAAACATGCTTCAAATGGCGACGTTTGAGTTGAAGAGTGCTTAGCTCGATTGTAAGCATGTTGAATGTAGTGTAAATACTCATCCCAAAGTTTAGGATGCTTGCTGCAATAACCACGAAGAAGATGCACCATTGTTATATTTACCACTTCTATCTGACCGTCGGTTTGCGGATGAAAAGTTGTGCTCTTTTTCAGTTTGGTGTCCATGAGTGCCCATAAACTTGACCAAAAACTTCCAACAAATTGAGAATCCCGATCAAAAATAATGGATTTAGGCAATCCAAAATGCACCCAAACATTTTGAAATAACATTTGTGCCATTTGCTCAGCTGTAACCTACTTCTTACAAGGCATCAAAATACACATTTTGCTAAATTGATCAACCACAACATAAAGATAATCATGATTTTGCTTAGACATAGGTAGACCTCTTATAAAGTCCATAGAAAAAAAATTTCAAGGACGAGAAGGAACCAAAAGTGGAGTATACAAACCCAACTTTTGATTGCTAGGTTTTCTTGTGGCACATAAAAAACATACTCGAACATATCTCGAAACACTTTCATTCATTTTAGGCCAATAGGATTACCTTTACAAATTAGCCACTGTCTTGCCTACACCAAAATGACCAGCAATAAGAGAAGAATGGGCTTCTCTTATTATGTTGATTCTTTCACCCTGTGGAATACATAGCTTGCCAAGATGTTACAACAGATTATCATGCACATGGTAATCCAATTCCTCAACATGGTTAGAATGACACAAAGTCTCATATACTTCTTTAAAATCAGTATCTAAAGCATATTGCTCAACATAAATCTCATGCATGATAGGACTATGCTTAAGAATAATTGAAGCACTAATAATAGGCCTTGAAAGCATATCAACAAATTTGTTATAAATTCCCTTCTTATACCTGATGACCAAGTGGATTCGTTGTAGAAAAACCATCCATCTAAAGTGCCTAGCTTGTTGTAGCTTTGTTTGTGATTGTAAGTATTGCAGTGGTTGATTATCTTTGTGGACAATGGTTTCTTTCCCAAACAAATAATGTTTCCATTTTTTCACACTTTGCACCAATGCATACAACTCCTTATCATATGTAGGATAGTTAATCATGGTACCATTAAAAGTTTCAGAATGAAAACAAATGGGCTTACCATGTTGTAGCAAGACTGCTCCCATTGCATAATTGCTTGCATCTGTTTGGATTTCAAAAGGTTGTATTAAATTTGGA
>JZKD02S1951601.1:110514-126137 GCA_000966675.3 Picea glauca
GCCAAAACTTGACGAGGAAGGAAAAATCATATTGGAGCCTGAAGCCATCACTGACACAAGAATTTGCCAGCTGAGGAATAGATCCATTTCAGAGTATCTCATTAAATGGAGGAAATGACTGGTTGAAGATTCCACTTGGGAAGATGAGCCTTGTATACATAAACATCTAGAGTTATGCAAGCATTGCAGACAAAACTTGTCTCAAGGGGAAGGGCATGTTAAGCCCTAATATTGGCTCATTACCCATTAATTGGGGCATATTACATTAGTAATGTTATTTTATTTATGTCAGCTTTATTCATTTAGTTGTAATTATAGCTCCTAGTCTCCTATATATACCAAGGAGACATTTTCATTTGGAATCATATTGTACTTGAACATTTAAGTGGGGTAAAAGGAGGTTGCCCCCTCGAAGAGGCTTATTATCTGAAATTATCTATTTTTCAAGGCATTGAGTACTTTTTCTGATTTTTTTCTATGCTATATTGATATTTGGTTCTTAACAGTACATAACACTCTGTTGTGCAGCAGGCCGCGTATATGTGATAAAGCCTTGGGAAAAAGGCAATGCACATGAGTTGCATCTTGATGAGATAGTATAAATCTATGTTGCAAGGTATAAAATTTTTTATTGTAGGTTCTGACACTATTTTCTACAAGTTTTCATGGTTCTAAGTTAGTTCATGCAAGGTTATGATATAAAATAAATATTGGGTGCATGTGATCTGGATTATTTTCGGCACGAAATGAGATCGGAGATATAATAAAGAAATGCACAGAGATATCGCAAATATTCAATGATATAACAAAAATATATCAGATATGCATCCATAAACATAGATATGCAATAATAAACGATTTCTATTAATGAAATAAATGTACAGAGACTGTAAAATACAGAGTGAAAGACTCGATAGAATGGTGGCATCTTATCTCTAAGAAGAGATGTGATGGCTACTCGCATTCGCAAGAAGATGATTACAATGAGGCTCTGAAGGAATTTTTACAATAAAAAGGAATGCCCAAAACCATAGACATCCAAAAACCTAACCCTAGAAGATGAAACGCCAAAAGTAATGTGGGCCCCGTTTGGGTAAGTTAGTACATCAACTTCCTAGGGTCGTAACTTTGGCATACGATCTCTGTTTTAGGCGTATGATAACTTGTTGGAAAGGTATCATTGAGGAGATTCATTTTGGGGGCTCAATAATGCCTTTGTATATCATTGAGAACATCTATATTGAAATACCTTCACTTAGGCCCTCAAAATGGCCTCGAAAGTTAAAACTTGCCAAAAATAGTAAATTGACAAAATTTCTAGAAAACTATTTTGAGCCAGTTGAAAAAGGTGGGTGTCCACCGATATCCACTTGTATCAGAATGGAACTAACCCATGAGTATGAATTTATGCTAATCAAATGATCATCTATTGGATGATGGGGTACATGGCTGGTACATAATTGAAGTTTCATTAATATATCCTGTGATGTACTATTGGTGGCATATGATAAAAGAGCCCTATTGTTGGATCATGTCGGATATCATGGTGCATGCATTTTTCATGTGGTTTGGATACATATTGAGAGATGTAGTTGATGTACATGGTTGTTGAACATAGGTTTTGTGCATGATGAGCACACATTTTGGCACATGATGTATTTGGTTAATATTTTGCTTCATGATGTATGGTATGGCACAAGGTTGATATATGGACAGGTCCAAGGATCATTATATGGTAGCATATTGATGATATTGCAGAGAATATAGGGGGATACATACCCATAGGAGAAGTAATTCTTCTTCCCATCATTCTAGGAGGAGATATTTATCAGATGCAAACCTAGAAAACAACCCTATATTTGAAGAAAGAACACAAAGGAATGATTCCAGGGGGAGAAATGGTCACAGAGGGAACATGAGAAATGTATTTTCATCATTAAATCAGATTGATATCCCTTGTTCAAAAGGGGAGATATTATTCAACAGAAATAATATAGGGGGAGAAACCCCAGGGAGAGTTCAAGCAAGGGGAGAAGCCCCAAGAGGAAATGGCCCTTTTCCAATGATGCCAAAGGGGGAGATATAATCAGATTGATGTGATTCATGTCTATTGATGGGGAGAGATTTATGTGGAGATATAGTCACATTGAATATTGATGTATATCATGCCTTATCTACATACTGACATCAATAATTGGTAATTGGTGTTGACATCAATGTTGGTATTTCCATCAATGCCAAAGGGGGAGATTGTTAGATCATGTTGTCATTGATGGAAATGGTTTGATTGATTGATGCCATTGATTGATGTCAAGTTATGGATTGTTTGATAGGCTTGATTGATTGATGATTAATGTATATGTATTGTCCTTGATGAGAATGATAGATGTCAAGTGGAAACCAATCGATGAAAATGGATCAATGAGTTGTCATAGATATGATGAAGATGGATCAATGAGTTGTCATTGATACATGATTCATAGTTGATGTATATGATGCAGTGGTGGATTTATGCATAGCTAACTCATTATTCTCTTATCATGATTGATAAGGTGCACAAATGGATAAACTCCAAAGTGAACCCCTTATGGTGAAAGTCCTCATGGGAAGAAGCTTTGCGGATTGAGTTATCCTAGAAGAATGGTTGGAGGACCCATGCTTGTATGTGGAAATATGAGATAAATATCAATGAATTTGTTGGTGAAACTATCCTAGATGGATAGTTCCTTTCATGCCATTTTCGATGGTATGTGGAATGCCACATAACTCCTCACGGTTTAAGAGTTATGGCCCTACAAAGATGATGGACCACCATGTGTTGGCTTGAAGCCCGAAATGGTCAAGAAGTCAAAGTGCCCTAATAAAATAAATCATTATTTAAGTGTTAAAGTAAAGTGACAAAATCGAGAAGGAATAGTTAAATGATAAAGTATTGGAGAACTTTCTATTTATGGAAAGTGGTTAACCCTAAAATAAGTAAAATAGGTTAAGTGACCTAGAAATGGGTTAAGTGGCCTAGAGGATGAAAGTATAAATAAGACATCTATGGTCTCTTGTAGATCATCCATTTTGCAGATCAATGGAGACATTTTTGTGAATATCTTTTGGAGTATTGATGGAGAGCTTCTTGTGAGAGCTTCATATTGGTGTGAATCTCTTGAGCATGATTGAAGATATATTCTAAGAAAGAGGTTTAGAGGAGGATCTCATGGACACATCCAAGTTTCGGTAATGTCAGAGATCTTGACGAAAAAAAATTTGAAACTTCAGAAGCCCTAGTTTCTGATGTATACACGGGTTGTTTGTGTATAGGATGCGTATACATTGAGGTATATGCGAATGGTCTGTGTATAGGGTGAGTATGTACACGGGTTGTATGAGGACATCGAGCATATTGGATAGAATGGTGAAGACTTGTGTTTGAGATGGTTCCAAGCTCTTGGATGATAGGAAGGTTTCATATCTACATTCTATGGGCTCAAATCTATCACCAAGAGACTGGTATGATTACATTATTGTCTTTATGGATACTATTGTTTTATGTGATGCGAATTCTTATGGAATTCTTGGTATGGATTCTATGATGTGGTTCAGTTTGGTTGGTTTGGTTGATGGAGTGAGGAATACTCTTTTGATTCAGTGGTAACATGATTGTTATGGTATACTAGTTGGTTATACATGATTGATATAGAATTCGTATTAATTCGTTGTGGAGCATGAGAAAGCTATTGGAGATCTTGGAGATGTTGTGACTGGTTGGTGGTCATATTGGGCGGTCATAAATAGAAGAAAATGATACATCGATTGTAGAGAGATTGAGTTGATCTTGAAGGGCAAACCCTAGCAACTCAGAAGGTATACACAGGTTTTTGTATACACTGGTCATGTGCATATGCGGGTTGTAGTGAGCAAGGTTGCAAACACATGTTGGCTACACTACTGATAGGTTGTGTACCCGTTGACAGATTGACATATGTTGAGGATTGTTGCCTCATTTTAGTTGGTGCTAAGGGTGTAATCTGAGTTTTTCATTATAGATATGCTGCTCTTGTAGAGTTGTACTCTATTCAATTGTTGTTGATAAACCCCCGGATTGTTGTCCATAATAAAAAGAAAAATTGTAGATACATCTTGTGTTCTTTATGTTCCTTGTGATTATGACTTGTTGTTGATATATTGCTGATATATGTTTACATCTAACCAGTTATAAATGACAGAAATATGTAATGAGTAAATGTTGAATTTTAATTAAGGAGTTTTGTGTAAGAGGGAAGTTTTTGGAGAAGAGCCCCACACTCATTCACCCTCCCCTCTAAGTGTGGTAGGTATGTCCAACAATTGTTATTAGAGAGACCTTCACTACAATCCTTAACAAGCTTGAAGGATATCCATAGACACACAAATGGATGATGAAGTTCCAATCTTTTATGAGGAAAGCTATTCCACTTGGAAAATAGAGATGATATTACATTTGAAGACAATGGGAGCAACAATTTGGAAGGAAGCCATTGGTGGCTCAGTTTCATTGAAGAACAAGTCAAAATTTGCAGATCAGAGGGAAGGAACGAAGAATGATGCATTGGCTCTCAAGACCATTCTTAGTGGACTCTCAATCCCTATCAAAGAGAGCATGGGAAAATGCACTTCCACCAAGTATCTATGGCTAAAGCTAGAAGAGACATATCAAAGCAATAAGGAGAAGGAAGAAATTGAATACCACTCCATCAATATCATCAAAGGTAAAGAATCATCAAAAACTCTTGAATTCATTATTTCTAAATTTGATTTTGAAAAAATTTAAAGTGAAGACAAAGAATCAAGTGATGATAGCACAAAGGAAGATCTTGAAGAAATTTCAAATGAAGGAAAATAATCATGTGTTGGCAAGAAGGAATATATTGAAGGTAAAGAATCTCCAAGGACTCTTGATTGCAATGATTCAAAATGTGATGATGTTTAATTTTTATTAAGTGAAGAAGATGATCTAGAAACAATTTGTTTAATGTTTGATAATAGTTATCCCAGGGAAAGAATAGAAGAAAATCTATTAGAACTTCAAAAGTAAATTGAAGAGAGTTTATATAGATATAGAAGTGATCATTTTTATACACACTATAACTATCTTTCGGATAACAATATGAAGTTTCTTAGGAGGAGTCAAAGGTACATATTGAAGTTAAAGGGAATTCACAAAGAACAAGAAGAGAGTTCTAAGACTAAACTAGAAGAAAAAGAAGAAATCACAAGACTTAAGAATGAAAAAGAAGATATCAAGGTAGATGATGAGATTAGCAAAAGTTTTGAAACCATTGTCCATCTCAAAAACCAAATTGAAGAATCCAAAAGAATAGAGGAACTATTCAAGATTAAATTAAATGAAAAGGAAGAATCATGTTGTAAGTTAGAGGCTGAAATTGTTGTCCTTATAAAGAAGGTGGAAAAGACAAACAAATTCTTGAATAGCTCACGAATCTTGGATGAGATCTTGGAAATTCAAAGATAATCATGTGATAAATTAGGTCTTGGATACAAAGGATAATATACACATGTTGAAGAAAGCACCTCAAAGAAGCATGAGGTAATTCCATCAAATAAGAAAGACAATGTTGCAAAGAAACCATCTATACAAAGCAAGTAAAATTTCAAAAGAATAAAGCAAGAAAAACATCAAGAAGCTATTCTTCGGGCACCCAAGCAAAGGTATGAAATTATTTTTCATGGGTATTGTTATTCATGTAATGGATATGGTCAAAAATCTTTTAAATGTAGATCTTATGAAAGGAGATACAATGGAAGATTCTATAACATCAGAAAGTGTCGGAGATGTGATAGAGTAGGACACATTGTTGTTGACTATAACTCCATGAGCTGCTACAGCTGTAGTGGATTTGGGCACAAATCCCAAGAGTGATAGAACACAAGAAGAATGTCCATGATGAGGACTTCACATAGCATGGATAGAAGAAGGAATGAAGTAAGAAAGGGAGATATCTTTGAAAGGATGGATGATCAGAGCTCAAGTTATGAGGAAAAGGTTCATCTATAGAGGTGGGTGAAGAAGACATAGAAGCCATAATAGGATGAAATACTTAAGGGAAGCTCAAGCAAGTCATCTATTGAGGCATACGCGGGTGAAAGTGGTGACAGTCACGTACATACGCTGGATGACCTTGAATAGGTCGTGTACATATGTGCTCTGTTGTGTAGCAGGCCACATATATGTGATAAATCCATGGGAAAAAGGCAATGCACATGAGTTGCAGCTTGATGAGATAGTATAAATCTACGTTGCAGGGTCTGACATTGTTTATTGGAGGTTCTGACAATGTTTGTTGTAGGTTTTCATGGTTCTATGTTAGATCACTCAAGGTTATGATATAAAATAAATCTTGGGTGCATGGAACTAATCCATGAGTATGGATTTATGATGATCAAATGCTCATCTATTGGATGATGGGGTACATGGCTGGTACATAATTGAAGTTTCATTAATATATTCTATATGTACTATTGGTGGCATATGATAAAAGAGCCATGTTGTTGGATCATGTTTGAGATCATGGTGCATGCATTTTGCATGTAGTTGGGCTACATATTGAGACATGTAGTTGATGTACATGGTTGTTGAACATAGGTGTTGTGCATGATGAGCACACATTTTGGCAAAGGATGTATTTGGTTAATCTTTTACTTCATGATGTATGGTATGGCACAAGGTTGATATATGGGTAGGTCCAAGGATCATTATATGGTAGAATATTATTCATATTGCAAAGAATATAGGGGGACACATACCCATAGGGAGAGTAAGTATTCTTCCCATGATTATAGGAGGATATATTTATCAGATGCATACCTAGAAAAGAGATCTACATTTGAAGAAAGAACACAAATGCATGATTCCAGGGGGAGCGATGGTCATAGAGGGAGCATGAGAAATGTATTTTCAACATTACATCAGATTGATATCCCTTGTTCAAAAGTGGAGAGATTATTCAATGGCCACAAGATAGGGGGAGAAACACCAAGGAGAGTTCAATATAGGGGAGAACCCCAAAGAGAAAATGGCTCTTTTCCATTGATGTCAAAGGGGGAGAGATAATCGCATTGATGTGATTGATATCTATTGATGGGGAGGGATTGATGTGGAGAGATAGTCCCATTGAATACTGATGTAGAGCATGCCTTATGTACATATTGACATCAATAATTGGTAATTGGTGTTGACATCAATGTTGGTACTGCCATCAATGCCAAATGGGGATATTATTGGATCATGTTGTCATTGATGCCAATGGTTTGATTGATTGATGTCAAGTGATGGATTGTTTGATAGGCTTGATTGATTGATGATTGATGTATATGTATTTTCCTTGATGTGAATGATAGATGTCAAGTGGAAACCACTCGATGAAGATGGATCAATGAGTTGTCATTGATATGATGCATATGGTTCAATCAGTTGTCATTGATACATGATGCATAGTTGATGTATATGATGCAGTGGTGGATTTATACATAGATGACTCATTATTTTATTATCATGATTGATAAGATGCCCAAATGGATGAACTCCAAAGTGGTCCCCTTACGGTGAAATCCCTCATGGGAAGATGCTTTGCGGATTGAGTTATCCTAGAAGAATGGTTGGAGGGCCCATGCTTGTATGTGGAATAATAAGATGAAGATCAAGTAAGTTGTTGGTGAAACTATCCTAGATAGATAGTGCTTGTCATGCCATTTCCGGTGGTATGTGGAATGTCACATAACTCCTCATGGTTTGAGAGTTATGGCCATACAAAGATGAAGGAACCCCATGTGTCGGCTTGAAGCCCCAAATGGAAAAGAAGTCAAAGTGCCCTAAAAGAAGAAATCACTAATTAAATGATAAAGTAAAGTGACAAAATCAAGAAGGAATATTTAAATGATAATGTATTGGAGAACTTTCTATTTATGGAAAGTGGTTAACCCTAAAATAAGGAAAATAGGTTAAGTGACCTAGAAATGGGTTAAGTGTCCTAGAGGATGAAAGTATAAATAAGATAGCTATGGTCTCTTGTAGATCATCCTTTTTGTGGATCAATGGAGAGATTCTTTTGAATATCTTTTGGAGTATTGATGGAGAGATTCTTGTTGGTGTGAATATCTTGAGCATGATTGATGATCTATTCTAAGAAAGAGAGCGAGAGGAGGATCTCATGGATGCATCAAAGTTTTGGCAATGTCGGAGATCTTGACAGAAAAATTCTCGAAAGTTCAGAAACCCTAGTTTATGATTCATACACGGGTTGTCTATGTATAGGGTGCATATACATTGAGGTATACGTGGGATGGTTGTGTATAGGGTGAGTATGTATGTGGGATTTATGAGGATAGGGAGTGTATAGTGGATAGAATGGTGAAAACTTGTGTTTGAGCTGGTTCCAAGCTCTTGGATGATTAGGCAGGTTCCAGATCTAAATTCCATGGGCTCAGATCTATCACTGAGACACTGGTATGATTACATTATTGTCTTTATGGATACTATTGTTTGATGTGATGTGAATTTTTAGGTTATTCTTTGTATGGCTTCTATGATGTGGTTCAGTTTGGTTGATTTGGTTGATGGAGTGAGAAGCACTCTTTTGATTCAGTGGTAACATGATTGCTATGGTATACTAGTTGCTTATACATGACTAAGATAGCATTCATATTGATTCATTGTGGAGCATAAGAAAGCTATTGGAGATATTGGAGATGTTGTGACTGGTTGGTGGTCATATTGGACAGTAAAAAATAGAAGAAAATGACATATTGATTGTAGAGAGTCTGATTTGATCTTGAAGGACAAACCCTAACAACTCAGAAGGTATACTCAGGTTGTTGTATACGTTGGACACATGCATACATTGGCTATAGTGAGCCAGGGCGCGTACACATGTTGGCTACACTACTGACATGTTGCATACCTATTGACAGATTGACATCTGTTGAGGATTGTTTCCTCATCTTAGTTGGTGCTTAGCGTGTAAGATGAGTCTTGCATTACAGAGCTAGTTCTCTTGTAGAGTTGTACTCTATTCAGTAGATGTTGTTGATAAACCCCCGAATTGTTGTCCATAATAAAAAGAAAAATTGTACATACATATTGTGTTCTTTGTGTTACTTGTGATGATGACTTATTGATATATTTCTTATATATGTTCACATCTAAGTTGTTATAAATGACAGGAATGGGTAATGAGTAAATGGTGAATGTTAATTAAGCAGTTTTGTGTAAGAGGGAAGTTTTGGAAAAAAGATCCCCACACTCATTCATCCCCCCCCTCTAAGTGTGGTAGGTGTGTCCAACAATTGGTATCAGAGCGAGCCTTCACTACAAGCCTTAACAAGCTTGAAGGATATCCATAGAAACACAAATGGATGATGAAGTTCCAATACTTGATGAGGAAAACTATTCTACTTGGAGAATAGAAATGATATTACATTTGAAGACAATGGGAGTAGAAATTTGGAAGGCATCCATTGGTGGATTAGTTCCATTGAAGAACAAGTCAAATTTTGCAGCTCAAAGGGAAGGAAAGAAGAATCATGGATTGACTCTAAAGACCATTATTAGTGGACTCTCAATCCCTATCAAAGAGAGCATGGGACAATGCACTTCCACCAAGGATCGATGACTAAATCTATAAGAGACATATCAAAGAAAGAAGGAGAAGGAAGAAATTGAAGACCACTCCATCAAGATCATCAAAGGTAAATAATCATCAAAATCTCTTGAATGCATTATTTCTAAATGTGATTTTGAAAACATTTCAAGAGAATACAAATAATCAAGTGATGATAGCACAAACAAAGATCTTGAAGACATTTCAAATGAAGGAAAAGAATCATGTGTTGGCAAGAAGGAAGATATTGAAGGTAAAGAATCTCCAAGGACTCTTGATTGCAATAATTCAAAATGTGATGAGGTTGAATTTTTCTCAAGTGAAGAATATGATCTAGAAATAGTTCATGTAAAGTTTGATGATAGTTATCCCTTTGAAAGAATAGAAGAAAATCTATTATAACCTTAAAGGGAAATTGAAGAGGGTTTATATAGATATAGAAGTGATCATTTTTATACACACTATAACTATCTTTCAGATAACACTAAGAAGTTTCTTAGGAGGAATCAAAGGTACATCTTGAAGTTAAAGGGAATGCTCAAAGAACAAGAAGAGAGTTCTAAGACTAAACTAGAAGAAAAAGAATAAATCACAAGACTTAAGAATGAAAAAGAAGATATGAAGGTAGATGATGAGATTAGCAAAAGTTTTGAAACCATTGTCCATCTCAAAACCCAAATTGAAGAAGCCAAAAGAATAGAGGAACTATTGAAGATTCAATGAAATGAAAAGGAATAATCATGTTGTAAGTTAGAAGCTGAAATTGTTGTCCTTAGAAAGAAGGTGGAAATTTCAAACAAATTTTTGAATAGCTAACGAATCTTGGATGAGATCTTGAAAAGTCAAAGATCATCATGTGATAAATCAGGTCTTGGATACAAAGGAGAAGATACACATTTTGAAGCAAGAAACTTAAAGAATCATGTGGTAAGTCCATCAAAGAAGAAAGACAATGTTTCAAAGAAACCATCTATACAAAGAAATGAAAATTTAAAAAGAACAAAGAAAGGAAGACATCAAGAAGCTATTCTTGGGACACACAAGCAAAGGTATGAAAGTATTTTTAATGGGTATTGTTATTCATGTAATGGATATGGTCACAAATATTTTGAATGTCGATATTATGAAAGGAGATACAATGGAAGATTATATAACATCACAAGTTGGAGATGTGATCAAGTAGGACACATTGTTGTTCATTCTAACACCATGAGATGCTATAGCTGTAGTAGATTTGGCCACAAATCCCAAGAGTGGTAGAACAAAAGAATAATGTCTATGATGAGGACTTCACATATCATGGCTAGAAGAAGGAATGAAGTGAGAAAGGGAGATATCTTTGAAAGGATGGATTCTCAGAGCTCATGTTCCAAGGAGAAGGGTCATCTACAGAAGTGGGTGAAGAAGACATAGCAGCCAGAACAGGATGAAAGACTAAAGGGAATCTCACGTAAGTCATCTACTAAGGAATACATCGGTGACAGTGGTGACAGTCGCATACATACGTTGGCTGACCTTGAATAGGTCACGTACATACACACTTTGTTTTGCAGTAGGCCAGGTATATGTGATAAAGCCTTGGTAAAAAGGCAATGCACATGAGTTGCGGCTTGATGAGATAGTATAAATCTATGTTGCAGGGTCTGACATTGTTTATTTCAGGTTCTGACACTATTTGTTGTAGGTTTTCGTGGTTCTAAGTTAAATAATGCAAGGTTATGATATAAAATAAATATTGGGTGCATGGAACTAACCCATGAGTATGGATTGATGCTGATAAAATGCTCATCTATTGGATGCTAGGGTACATGGCTGGTACATAATTGAAGTTTCATTAATATATACTATGATGTACTATTGGTGGCATATGATAAAAGAGCCCTATTGTTGGATCATGCTAGATATCATGGTGCATGAATTTTGCATGTCGTTGGGCTACATATTGAGACATGTAGTTGGTGTACATAGTTGTTGAACATAGGTGTTGTGCATGATGAGCACACATTTTGGCACATGATGTATTTGGTTAATATTTTACTTCATGATGTATGGTATGGCACAAGGTTGATATATGGACAGGTCGAAGGATCATTATATGGTAGCATATTGTTGATATTACAGAGAATATAGGGGGATACATACCCATAGGGGGATTCATTCTTCTTCCCATAATTCTAGGAGGAAATATTTATCAGAAGAATACCTAGAAAAGAGCCCTATATTTGAAGAAAGAACACAAAGGCATGATTCCAGGGGGAGCGATGATCATAGACGGAGCATGAGAAATGTATTTTCAGCATTACATCAGATTGATATCCCTTTTTCAAAAGGGGAGAGATTATTCAGTGGAAACAAGATAGGGGGAGGAGCCCCAAGGAGAGTTCAAGCAAGGGGAGAAGCCCCAAGAGGAAATAGCCCTTTTCCATTGATGCCAAATGGGGAGAGATAATCACATTCATGTGATTGATGTCTATTGATGGGGAGAGATTGATTTGGAGAGATAGTCACATTGACTATTGATGTAGAGCATGCCTTATCTACATATTGACATCAATAATTGGTAATTGGTGTTGACATCGATGTTGGTATTTCCATCAATGCCAAAGGGGGATATTGTTGGATCATGTTGTCATTGATGCCAATGGTTTGATTGATTGATGTCAAGGGATGGATTGTTTGATAGGCTTGATTGATTGATGATTGATCTATATGTATTGTCTTGATGAGAATGATAAATCTCAAGTGGAAACCAATCAATGAAGATGGATCAATGAGTTGTTCTTGATATGATGAAGATGGATCAATAGGTTGTCATTGATACATGATGCATAATTGATGTATATGATGCAGTGGTGGATTTATGCATAGATGACTCATTATTGTCTTATCATGATTGATAAGGTACACAAATGGATGAACTCCAAAGTTGTCCCCTTATGGTCAAAGCCCTCATGGGAAGAATCTTTGCGGATTGAGTTATCCTAGAAGAATGGTTGGAGGACCCATGTGTGTATGTGGAATAATGAGATGATGATCAATGAAGTTTTTGGTGAAACTATCATAGATGGATAGTGCTTGTCATTCCATTTCTGGTGGTATGTGGAATGTCACTTAAATCCTCATGGTTTGAGAGTTATGGCCCTACAAAGATGAAGGACCCCCATGTGTTGGCTTGAAGCCCCAAATGGTCAAGAAGTCAAAGTGCCCTAAATGAAGAAATCATTGCTGAAATGATAAAGTAAAGTGACAATATCAAGAAGGAATATTTAAATGATAAAGTATTGGAGAAATTTATATTTATGGAAAGTGGTGTTGGCAGCCCTACATAATGTTTTGCCTTTTACAGTGACAAATGACAATTCTTGTAGCCGCCAACACCTCCTTCTATAAATATTGCTATTTGAAGGTGACTATTCGGTTGTAAAAAGGATGTTTTGATTGTTCCTATTTAATTTTATCTTGAGTTTCCATGCTTCATTCATGAGTGAAAGCATGAATGAAGCATTAAAACTGAAAATTAAATTGCTATTATATCCAAGGCTTGGTCTTTATGTCGGGTCAATGTTCTTACAACACTTTTAATGAATGTTGTTTTGTTTTGAAGCTTATCATATGTCAATAAAAAAAAATTATTGAGATGCTCTTGCAATACAAGACATATCTTGAGTACCTTGTAAATACATCAAGAACAGATTAGCATTAAAACTACAAGCTTCTTAATTTCTTGATAGATCCTAATTCGATCTTAAAATCCTTTGATTGGTATTTTAATTGTTGGGTCGCATCCTCTCCTAACCTTGGAAAATCAAAGTTCCCATTACATATGATGAGATTCAAACTCAGTCGTATTCTGTACTCTGTTTGAAGTGGCAGTTTGAATCGACAGATCCATCATTCCATGTTAAAGTCTTGTGTTTTGTTCTGTACTCTAAACATTCATTACCATAAACGCCCAGATTTCATGACTGAAACCCCCATTGCTTATGTTATGGCTTCCATGGTGTGTTCCTAGTTTAGTTTCCATCATTTTTTCTCGGGATTACCTCCTACCACTACCATCTAAACCCACAGTTAGTTCGACTCACTCTTGTTATAGTCTATTCAATGCCATTTTTGCCTGCCAGAGACACGTTTTTGCGTGAGCGTTTTTGAGCAAACCATGACGAATTAGATCAAACCATTGAAAAACCAAAACATAAATGAGCACTTTTACCTTCATCGTGGGAAGTTTCTCTAGAAACTGGATCATTACAGAAATATGTCTCAATATTTAGAGATATATTTCTCAGATTTTTCATTCCGGTTGAGATAAACATTTTTTTATTTTTATTTTGCTACAACAATTCCTGTAGAGATTCTTGTGGTTGATAAGCCTATGCTGGAAAGGTTTCATGTTCCTTCCAGTGATATACGAATTTTCTTATGCAAATAACCCTATGATAAGGCTATGCCCAATCGGGCTATATTCAAGAAACAAGATGTTGACCCTAGGGTCATTGAATCTCCTGAGCGTGAGAAGTATGTTTTCCCTAATACCATTGCAAAAACCATCAATAAAAACTCATGCAAACTATATAATAAAAAAATGGATGGGAGATTAATCTCGACGAGCCTACAAAATAGATCGAAAGATCATCTAAGCTCGATCAAAGCAATCGAGGTCCATAATAGATCTGATTTCGAGATCGAAAATTTCTTGGCAGGGGAAGACCCAAATTACCCTAAATCGGATCTCAGTCAGACTTACAATTTTGTAGATAACTTGCCACCATGTCTGAAACATAAAAAAATATTTACCAGGGATCAAACTCTGTCAAAAACCCACAGTGGACACTGGTAGTGTTTTGATGCACAATCATGTGTTTCCTCAACCAATCGTCCCAGATCTACAGTCTGAAGTGTGTTTACTTTGGATAGGAAAATATTACACAGATGTTCCCATCCTTCAAGCGAATATCATCACCCTCGCAACTCAGATTGACTCATTAACAAGTGAAAACCACAAACTCAAAATAGATACACAAAGGCAAGGAAAATGTTTGAAAAGGACTAGAAATGTCATAATAAAAATGTTGAGTGTGTCAAAGCAGTGATCAACTCTGATATTTTGTTATTTGAATTTAGTATTCAGTTGAAAGGTAAGATTTTTGTTTATCTTGGTTATGATTTTATTGTTATTTTTTTAATTAATATGGATTGATATATATTTCTGTTGTTTAAAATCAGACTAGCTACAACCAGTCAATTCTCATGTAAAATTTTGGAAAATATTAGTTGAATAAATATCTAATTTATTCATTTTGTTTTTCTTTCAAGATGTAAGGTCTCTTCCAACATAGCCTTATAAAACATAAATTTAATTAGAGAAATTCTATCCTAATGTCTTTACAATTTCCTTATTCAGCATATAACCATTCATAACCATTCATTATTCAACATAATTAAACTTTATGATAAGCATCATAATAAATTACATAACATAGTATAATAATGAAAATACATACCTCTAACTGATGTTATTTCTATTCTCCAACTCTGCTTGATACTCTGCCCAAAACCGACCAACCTCCTAGCCAACTAGGAATAATGCCTCTGTGGCTCCCTAGCTCTAGGATTCCGTAAGGATTCCTGGCCCCCAAGCGCAAAACTCCAAGCAACAGGTGCCCCATGTCTCATTCCACCAAACTCCAATGAATTCCTCTAGCAAAAACCAATACCATCCTCCAACAAGCTACTCCAGCCCCCCAAATCAACAATACAATCCTGCCCTCTCAAAATGATGCTCTCTCCCAAAATCCAAAAAGTGCTTTCTCGAGTGTTTCCCCCCACTCTTATCCTCCTCCCCGCCCCTTTTCATTCACCACCTTCTCCCTTTCATTAAGACTCACCCACCTTATCCCTCCATTCAATGCCAACCACCTTATCCCCTTTCTCTTTAATGGTTCCCTCATTCGATACGTTAAGTTTCCATTTAAT
>JZKD02S1951601.1:129198-139764 GCA_000966675.3 Picea glauca
ATAGTAAGTTTTCACATTTTCAGAGGTCACATTGGAGTGTATAACTCACATTTTAAATTATGGAAAATGGATACCTTGCACCCTTAAACAAGTACCTTCCATTTTCAGATCAACTTGTCCCACTGGACCTTAACTTGGTCTACCAGATGGTTCCTAAGATATTAGACTCTACGGTCCAATATGCGTAACGATTCTACCATGAGGGTTCGTGCATATGATACCTACAATTCCTTCCAATTTAGTTTATGTGATTCATCAGAAACATAATGACGTAGAACAGATACATGAAAAACATTATAAGTTTTATGTATGTGGGGTGGCAGTACGAGACAATAGGCAACGGGTCCAATTTTCTTTTGGATTATGAACGGTCCTATAAATCGAGGTGACAAATTTATCCCCTTTTCAAACCATATGGTACTCTTATTAGGCATCATACGAATGAAAACCTGATCTCCCACCTTATAACTTTGGTCAATCCTGTGTGCATTCGCATAACTTTTTTGTCTATCCTGTGCTTCCTTTAGTCTCTGCCTAATCTGAATCACCTGTTCCTCCCAATCTTGAATCAATTCTAGCCCAATTGTTACTCGTCCTTCTAACCTCTCCCAACTCAACGATGTTCTGCATGGCCTTCCATATAGAACTTCGTAGGGTGGCATTCTGATGGAGCTATGAAAACTGTTATTGTAGGCGAACTCTACCAAAGGTAGGTACTTCTCCCAATGGGTTTGATTATCCATAACATACATCCTAATCCTGTCTTCCATAACCTGTTTTACTCTCTCAGTTTTCCCATCTATTTCAGGATGATAAGTTGTGCTTAAGTTCAACTGATTCCCCAAGGCTAACTGCAAACTTGTCCAAAACCTAGAAGTGAACCTGGAGTCCCTATCTGAAATGATCTTCTTAGGTATCCTATGCAAATGGATGACCTCACTTACAAACACACATGCCACATTAGTGACATCATAAGTGTCTCTAACCAGAATAAAATGAGCACTCTTGGTTAACTTATCAACTATCACAAGAATGGCATTGTTTCTATGAGATGTGGGCGACAACCCCACAACAAAATCAATGGAAATGAATTCCCACTTGGACATAGGAACATCATGTGGTTGTAGGAGACCTACTAGGTGATGGTGGTCGGCTTTCACTTTCTGACACTCTAGGCACTTGGCGACGAAATGGACTACATCACGCTTCATGCCTACCCAGAAGAAGAGCTTCCTCATGTCTACGTACATTTTCTTCAGACCAGGATGTGCAAAATAAAGTGCTCTATGGGCTTCTTTTAGTATCATGATTTGAATATCCCCACTTTCGGGGATGTACATCCTTCCTTGATATCTTAATAGTCTGTCTGCTTCCAGAATATATCCTTCATACTTTGGATCTGATTGCCTCCCACTCTGGAGGTTTGAAGTAACCTTTAAATACCAACTGCTCCATGGATTTGCGTTAACACACGTTCCCTCAGATTGACTTTTAAGGGTACTAAGGAGAAGAAACTTGGCCTTCTACTAAAGGAATCCACAACCACATTCTCTTTTCCCTTGATATGTGAAATACCAAAATCATACTCACTCATGAACTCACTCCATCGCCTTTTCTTGGCATTCAAATTCCTTTGAGTGAAGAGATGTTTTAAACTTTGATGGTCCGTTTTGAGCTCCATGTTTCATCCTACTAGATAGTGCCTCCAAAGTTTTAGAGCTAGCATTACAACTACCAACTCTAAATCATGATTAGTGTAAATATCCTCGTTTTTCTTCAACTTCCTTGATGCATAAGCTATCACTCTTCCATCATGCATTAGCATAGCCCCCAACCCTTTCCTTGAGGAATCCGTGTAGACTGTGAAGTCCTTTTCCATATATGACACTCATAGAATTGGTGCACTAGTTAGTAACCCTTTAAGCTCGATGAATGCACTATCACATTCTTCTGTCCATTCATACCTGACCCCCTTGTGCTGCAAAGTGGTGATGGGTTTTTCTATCTTATAAAACCCTTCCACAAATCTCTGAAAATAACCTTCTAGCCCCATGAATCTTCTTACCTTATGAGCATTTTTTGGCACTGGCCACTCCATAATGGCCTTTACCTTTTCTAGGTCTACAGAGATTCCTTCACTAGAAATGATACGACCTAAATAGTAAATTTATTTCTGGAAGAAGGAACACTTCAACAACTTCCCATACAATTTGTTCTCTCTAAGGAAAGAAAACACCACTCGCAAGTGTTCCTCTTGTTCTCTTTCATTTTTGGAATAGATGAGGATATCATCTAGAAAGACTTGTACAAAGTGGTCTAGGTATTTCTGGAATACACCATTCATGAGGCTCATGAATATTGTTAGCACATTGGTCAATATGAAAGGTACTACAATGAACTCATAATGCCTAAATCGAGTTTGAAAGGAAGTTTTAGGAATATCACTTTCCTTAATCCTTAACTGGTGATACCCTGATCGAAAATCAATTTTTGAGAATACCGTTGCTCCTTTCATCTTATCAAAGAGATCATCTATCCGTGGAATTGGGTACCTATTTTTCCCTGTAGCACGGTTCAAGTCCCTGTAATCTATACACAGTCATAAGGAACCATCCTTATCCTTCACAAAAATTATTGGTGCACCCCAAGGTGAGACAGTAGGCCTCATTAGCCCTAAGTTGAGTAGCTCTTTCAACTGCATCTGCAAATCACAAAGTTTTGGAACTGTTATCTGATACAGAGTCTTGGAAATTGGTTCTACACCAGGTTTTAGCTCAATAATAAAATCAATCTCCCTCTCAGGAGGTAACCCTTGAAACTTGTTCAGAAAAACATCCTTAAACTCTGACAATATTGGGTACTGATCTAAGGAGGGTCCCTTCCTTTCATTCACTACTTCCACAACATACATTCGACACCCTTGCCTCATGCACTTCTTAACCTTCATGGTTGAGATAAAGTGTATATACACCTTTCTTCGTACACCCTGGATCTCTATTGGCCTTTCTTCATCGTAAAAACAAAGCACCCTTTTTGTGAAACAATCTACCATAGCTCGAAGAGATTCTAACCAATCCATTCCAATGATTATGTCATATGCCCTGAGAGTAGTGACGTATACCTTCAACCTAGTAGTACACACTCCCAATCCTACTAGATAATTATCAATGCTAGGTCCTACCGCTTGTTTTTCCCCTGAAGCCATCTCGACTTGTTTAAAGTCATTGTTCTCGTAGGCTACCAACCCACTCTTTTCTAATGCATATGGTGAAATGAAACTATCTATAGCAGTAGAATAAAATAAAATCTTAACATTGATATGATTTAGCGTACCTAATGACTCCACCACTGTGGATTGGTGTTCTACCTAGTGATTATTAACTACTGCATAAATCTGGTGGCTACCACTTTCTCTTCCCATTGGGGCCTTTCCTTCTTTATGCACAAATCTTTCTTGCAACTTTGGGCAGTCATGCTGGTAATGGGGTCCTCCACACCCCCAACATGTAACATGAGATGGAACCTGCACACTTCTCTGTGATGGTCTATGAAATGAGTTCCTTCCCTTGGAACCCTTGCCCCTACTAGCTGCTCCCTGAGATGGTCGTGGACCTACCTGGGTCGTTGGTGATGAACAAGATGTTGCTCTCGCTACCATTCAAATACCTGTGGCAACTGTCCTTGGCACAAATCTATTACCATAACGAGGTGGTCTAGAGTTCCCTCCCCTAGAGAAGGTCCTAAGGGCCTTCCCCACGAATCCAAGATGATGCGAAAAGGTTTATTTCATACCTCCATTTAAGTTCATGTGTTCCTCTGCATAACATGCATTTTCAACTGCTTCTGCTAGTGAAGACGGTTTCCACATTCGCACCATTGCCCCTATCTTAGGGTTTAACCCATATACAAAGCATTTGTTAATATTATGGTAGTTGCGGGAGGTATTTACCTCCATGTGTGAACCTGATGAGAATAGAAGACTTTGGGAAGCAAGAGAAACCCTAATGAGTTGGATAATAACCCTAGAAGCCTTGTCGGCTCAAGAAGATAATTTATATTACGCTATTAGCCTTCAAGAGAAGAAGTCGGCCAGAAATAATAATAATATATTGAACATACACATATCCATAAGGAGAAGTCGGCCCCAATAAAATTGGTAGAACCACTATAAATATAGGGTGTCATTTCTCATTTGACATCATCTCAGAATTGTAGTTTCCCAGTTGGTGCACACTGCAGTTCCAGTTTGGTGCGCACATGTGGAGGAGGGTTGCAGGTGCAACTGTAGCACCAGCTAGTTTCAGTATTGGCTTGGACTATATATTGGCAAGGGTTTGGACTATCTGATTAGTCTTTTGTGTTGCACTATCCTTGGGGAAAGGTGCACTATCCTTTGTTTGGATATCTAGCCTAAGGTTTTTCTTTTGAAGGAATTCTCAGTCAAGGTTAAGGTACTCGAAGGGAGGCTTCGACCTATGGTTGGGTGACGAAGGTATCGTCAATGATAAAATGAGCACACCATCTTCTATATTCTAACAGGTTATGGTCCCACACCCCTTCAGTCAGCCTAAAATGCTGGAAGGAAACATATCCGCTAAACATTGAGCTCGTTGAGGAACTGCCACTAGGGTTACTAGCATGAGCGGTTTCCAAAAGAACTATAGCTAGGGTTACTAGCGAAAGTAGTTGCAGAAACCCTAAACCTCTTATTGAGGCACCTTAAAGTGAATGGATTGACCTAATATTTGGATATATTAGTGCACCCTAGCCCAGCGCATCTCCTGCTACTCTCAGAAGGCTAAGACGTGAAGATTGAATTTTTGGTCAAATCTAGGGTTTGACCAAGTCAAGCAGCCATGACGAACTCTATGAAGTTTTAGAACAAGTTAGATGGAGCCTCTAACTTCAGAGCATGGAAAACAAGGATTGACCTCATCCTTGCTAAGAATAAATTACTAGATATTGTAAAAGGAAAGATCGTGAAGCCAGAGTTTAAAGAAGAGAAGGAACTTCAGAACGTTGCAGCTATGGAGAAGTTCAAAGATGTTGAAATCAATGCCATGAGTATCATAGTGGATTCCATAAAATACCACTTGATACCCTACATCTCCCATATCTACTGATCGAAGAAGATGTACGATGCCCTAACAAATCTCTTCTCAGTCAGAAACATTGGACAAGTTATGAGTCTGAAGAATGAGCTCTGTAACATGAAGATGAATGATGATGACAAAATAACATCATACTTTGTAAGGATCTCCCAATTAAGAGATCAACTACAAGCTATTGAAGAGATCACTTTAGAAAAGGAATTGGTGAACATAGTACTCAATGGTCTTCCCAAGACATGGATGCATTTGCTGCAAGCATGAACACAAGGAAGGAGTACTCGACATTTGAAGAACTTTGGAATTGCTATGCTCAAGAAGAATCAAGGATCAATGCAAAAGAGAAACCCCAAAATAAGTACGATGATCAAGCCTTCATAACAAGATTCAAGAACTTCAGGGACAAAAGAATGTTAGATTCAAGAAGGAAGCCAAAACAAAGAAAAGATATTTCAGAAATACAATGCTTCAACTATCAAAAGTATGATCACTACATAAATTAGTGTCCCAAGCTAAATAAAAGGAATGAGAAACACAAAGCATCGATTACCAAAGAAAAGGAATTGAAAAAGAAGACTAAGCAGGATGGAAGAGATTTCTTCGACTAAAAAGGTAACAACATTCTTCTTATTCCTTGTACATTTCTTGTTTGCATTGTCTTTATATATAATGTGTTCCAAGAAGAAATATACCCGTGGAAGAACCACAAGATCAGAATGAATATCATTAGATAATACACATGAAAGGATGAAATACAAATCATGTGGAAGCTACTGCAAGATAAGATGAATCAATCATGAAGAGAATTAGAAGTCAGACATCAAGAGGAATTGGAGAAAGACTTATGACGACAACTAAGACGGAAGCATGGACTTTGTTAGATAGAGAGAGCCAATTATATATTGAAAAAGACAATAAGAATGTAGATAGAAGTATGGACTATATCAGACGGAGGGAGCCGATTATATTCACTCTTACATGAAGCAAGGATTAGGAGGGAGATAATCCTATGATCCATTGAAGATGATGAAATGTATATATCCATGGTAGCAGCCATGGAAGACAGTACATGTTCAGATCAAATGCAAAAGAAGACCTTTTCAAAGAGAATCCTTAAAGTATTCCTGGTTGTCCATCCAGATCCGTGATCCTATGATGAAAGGAAGAAGTGGAATCTCTACAACATGGAATCTACAAGAAACTCCATGAACCCAAGAACTAAATAAAAACATGAAGAATAACATGAAGATTCCAAGAAAGAAAGCAAAGCTAGAACAACCAGTCATTACATCAATAATCACAAGATTACCAAGCCTGATATGAAAGCAATCAAGAAAAAGAACTAAAAGTCGTGATGAAGAACAGTGTATCGAAGACTTATGAATGAAAGCATTGTGAGATCCAGAACCATAGGTTCTCCTAGATGGAGGGAGAAGACTATGATGATTACTTGTTCCGGTACACCAGACATATCACTGCATGAGTCATTATATCATCCTCAACATACATGAGTTGGAATTCCACATCAGATAAATGCAAAGAATGTTCTCTAAAAAAATTGAATAAAGAGCGTATGAAGAGAAATCTCAAGACTTTGAGGCATACCAGAAGAAGACTCATGTATGCAGATAGAATAAGATAACTTGGTGGATAACCTCCAGTGCACAGCATAAGCATGGTGAAGATTTCTTATAACATCAAGATGACTACTCAGAAGATCAGATCTCTAGATGACACAAGAAGTGACACATGGATATGTTCTAGTTCTCCAACTATGATATACCCTATTGTTCAGATCTAGATGAATCCTTCATAGTATTCCAGACTAAAGCACATTTGAAATCAATCATTACATTATCCATGATGAAGTCTAGAAAGCAGAGGTAAAGCTCGAGTATATTCCCACTAATGAGAAGACAACAGATATCCTGACAAAACCTCTATCCAGAATCAAGTTTGTATATTTCCAAGAGAAGACGGGGATCGGGAAGATTCTCCAAGCTAAGAGAAGGTATGGAAAAATATTTTTTAAAAACATTTATTTTTGTGATTTAAGTAACTCTCCAGTTAGGAGGGAGCATTTATATTTGCAATTGAAAAATAGTCCAGATTGGACAAATGCTTTCCTGTTCGGAAAGTGGATTGAGATTTCTGACGGACATTGACTTCCCATTGTAGTTAACATGGGAGGCAGACTGATTGTTGATGTATCATAGACAATGACTTTCCATTGTGGTTAACATGGGGAGTGGTCTAGGATAGTGATTCTTCTTGGCAATCACTCTAAGTAGTGGTCAAGTAGAATGGTCTGCCTTGTCGGGCAATAATTCTTTCGAAGTTCACAGTTGTGAGTAGTCTCAAATAATGGTCCATTTTGGAGGTTGATTCGGTACAAACATTCCTTAGGAAAGACTCGTTCTCTCCAGGTTGCACTTTTTTTAGTGTCGGAGGAATGGCCTAGGGTGAGGAATGGTCCAAACATTTCTTAGGCTTTATACATTCTCTCCAGGGTGCACTTTAATTAGTGTAGGAGGAATGGCCCAGGGTGAGGAATGATCCAAACAATTCTTAGGGTTTATACATTCTGTCAAGGGTGCACTTTAATTAGTGTAGGAAGAATGGCCCAGGGTGAGAAGTGTTCCAGGCTCAGAAATCAGAGACAATCCTTCTTCCTTGTTTGTAAAGAATAGGGAAGATAGCCCATTGATGATGAGGGTAAATATTCTTTCAAATGTCACAAACGTGAGTGAAAGATTGGCCCAGAGGATTCAATTTATCTTTAACAATATTTTTCTATGCAGGATGGCATCAGATGATTGTTATGGAGACTACATGTCTCCAGATAGTAGATATATACTATTGTGGTGGATATGTTCCACTATTCGTGAGGTAGATATTCTTTCAGAGCTCACAGATGTGAGTGAAAGATTGGCCCAGATAATTCAATCTATATCATAACATTGTTTTTGTGTAGATTTCTATCAGATGTTTGTTATGGAGATTACATGACAGTAGATGAAGACTACTATGTCATATATTCTTTCAGATATCACAGATGTGAGTGAAAGATTGGCCCAAACAAATCAATTTATATCATAACATTGTTTCTATGCAGGATGCTATCAGATGTTTTTTATGAAGACTGTATGACAATAGATGAGGACTATTGTGGTGAATATGTTTCATTGTTCGCAACCATACGTTGTTGATCAAGTACCTGTGTGTTACTTGATGTGGTAGTGAACCACTGGATTGTAGTTATGTACTACTATGAATAGGCACAATTGTGCTCTATCCTTGTCCTAATTGCCTTGAAGACTATTAGCAGTTTATTGGAGATAATGATAATTCAGATGGATGATGAATAGATATTTTCCAGACGGAAAACAGTTCATAAATTTTAATCCTCTTGTATCACTCTATTGTGAGAGTGACTTATCCAACATCATATCTAATTACTTAGATGAAGTATGGTTTCGAGAGTTGATGTAGTTGATGGTGATGGTGATGCTCATGATCTAGTCATGAAATAGTCTAGATGACTATATTGATGCTACCAGGTAAATGGTATGTTTTTGTGCTCAAGTCCATTTCTTGTAAATACCTCTCTAGCTAGGAGGGAGTGTTAATATTATGGTAGCTGCGGGAGGTATTTACCTCCACGTGTGAACCTGATGAGAATAGAAGACTCTAGGAAGCAAGAGAAACCCTAATGAGTTGGTTAATAACCCTAGAAGCCTTGTCGGCTCAAGAAAATAATTTATATTAGGCTATTAACCTCCAAGAGAAGAAGTCGACCAGAAATAATAATAATATATTGAACAAACACATATCCAGAAGGAGAATTCGGCCCCAACAAAACTGGTAGAACCACTATAAATACAAGGCGCCAATTCTCATTTGACATTATCTCAGAATTGTAGTTTCCCAGTTGGTGCGCACTGCAGTTCCAGTTTGGTGTGCACATGTGGAGGAGGGTTGCAAGTGCAACTGCAGTAGCAAATAGTTTCAATATTGGCTTGGACTATCTATTGGCAAGGGTTTGGACTATCTGATCACTCTTTTGTGTCATGCTATCCTTGGGGAAAGATGCGCTATCCTTTGTTTGGCTATCTAGCCTAGGGTTTGCTTCCAGAGGAATTCTCAGTCAAGGTTAAGGTGCCCGGAGGGAGGCTTCGGCCTATGGCTGGGTGATAAAGGTATCGTCAATGGTAAAACGAGCACACCATCTTCTATATTCTAACAACATTTTTCCTGTCGTTGATCATTATCCATGTATGAAGCATATTTGACCAATTCCATAAACCTGATCTCATACTCTTCCACGGTCTTGTTCCCCTATACTAGAGCATGAAATTATCCCACCTGTTGTTCCTCGTAGTAAGCTGGTAGATACTTCCTTCAGAAACTTTCCTCAAAAAGTTCCCAAGAGACGGTGTCTGGGGTAAGGTGCAACTGCCTCTCCAGGTTTCCCCACCAATTCAAGGCACTATCCCTCAACTAAAAAATCACTATTTTAACCTTTGATGTGGAAGCATAGTCTCTTAAGGAAAAACACCTTGTCATGCCTTCCAACCATGCCTCTTCACGTTCACTAGCACGACCCCTAGCAAAATCTGGAAGTTTGATCTTCTGCAATTCTCTAGTGATGTCTTCGGGTGGAGGCCCTCCCTCTGAATCCCTCGAATATTTAGGATTACACATTCCATATGGTGGGGGATCCACTTCGATCCCTACTGGCTGACGCCCCTTTAAAGTCTCATTTATGGCCTCCAAAGAGCACATAATGAGAGCTAATTCAGGTGATGGTGGTGGCGGTCCCTGAGATGATGCCCCTTGGCCTCTATTTCCTCGAGTCTTAACCATCCTTTATAATTGAATCTGCATCGACCAAAAGTTTGTCAGGGTGAGTCTAGGACAATTCACATTTGTGCAACTTAAACTAGAAAACAAGGTTAGGCGTAAGATTTTTTACTTGTCTATAAACAGACATTACTCTCTTTAGGGGAAGTGGCTAGGTTAGGGTTAAAGCGTCTAAGCTCGATGTCTTCACCTAAGAAAACTAAAAACTCTCTCACCTGGTAGCTACTCTAGCACTATACCACACTCGTCTATTCCTCTAACTTACCTTCCCAGTGCGCATGAAGCACCCCCCCCCCCCTCCCGTGTCATGGTTTAAGTCCTTAAAATTTTCGTTTAATACTGATTAACGTGATGTTTTAACATAATTCATCATTAACACTAAATGCTTACTTAGTTAATTAATCATTCTATTTTATTAGTCAATAATAAATTACTTTAATCACTAAAATCATTAGTTGAAATAAAATTTAAAATTAAAATTAAGATTTTACACTAAATAATGATTTTTTAGATAGTTAACTTTACTCTAAAATAAATAAAAACAATTAAATTTTAACAATAATGATTTATTTATTTAATTACAAATAATTTAAAT
>JZKD02S1951601.1:142244-188111 GCA_000966675.3 Picea glauca
TCACCCACCTTATCCCTCCATTCAATGCCAACCACCTTATCCCCTTTTTCTTTAATGGTTCCCTCATTTGATACATTAAGTTTCCATTTAATAGATTAAAATTTATTAAACTCAAATTCATTAACCAAATATTTAGTTATGAAATTAATTAACTAATATACATTAACAATTATTACATCAGGACAATTAATTAATTAATTAATTAACTAATATACATTAAACAATTATTAAATCAGGACAATTAATTAGTTACTTAGTGTTGTTACACATGATATGATGTATCTTGTTGTGATCTCATAAGTTGGAGCATTTCTGGACATAGTTAATTAGTCATTTCCTTTTGGTTTATTTTCTAAATCAAAACAAAAACTTTCTTAATTTTGAAGATTCAGTTTGATATTGAATGGCTTTTTGGGCCCTCTATTTTTGTAACTTGTAGATCCTTTTTGAGATCTCATCCTATCTTAGAAGATAGGATGTTTAGCCTACAAGAACTCTTTAAATACTACAGATTTTTGTAATGAAGGGCATCTTGGCCTAGGGATAAATATGGATGATTAATTCATAAACTTGAATGGAACAACAATTTTCATTTCATCTTTAGCTTCCTGTAAATGTTGTTTTCATTTATAAGTTTGTTTGTCTTGATAAACTAATAGTTTTCTAATATCTTTAGACTTCAAAATTTGTTATGTTTTTTGGGATAACTCTTAGTACATATCATCCATATTTGATGCTTCATATATTAAACAGAGTGATCATTTGTTCAACTCAAATGACAGGATTTCTCTTTAATTTTTAGATGAATGGTTAAATGAAACGTTGTTATTATTAGATTTATCTCAATGTAATTAATTGAAATCATAAGATCACAAAAACCGTTTGTATCATTCATTATGTTATTAAAATTCAACCACCAACACATTGTTCTACATTTATTCAGAACATTTTTAAGGTTCATTGCAGGTTTCCCTCTTGGACAAGGTGGTTGGATGTTCGCTAATCGTATAGATGTTTGGATGCATATCGATTAACTCACTAACAAGTTAGCTCATTAATGTTTTTCTGTCATTTATTCATCACTGAAACTTGAATATATGGTCTGGCTTTTGACTATCCACATATTTCTGTTTCATAGTCTTTTACATTAATTTAGATTTATAAAGAAAAACCAAAAATACTTTTTATGTGCTTTCTTTATCTTCTTCTTCAAAGAAGTCATTTTTCACATTGAGTTTTGTAAGTTTAGATTAAAACTTGCAGTGTGTATATCATGTACATAAAAAAGGATAAGTAGATCTGTTATTTAAATATAACTACACTAGTTACATCATACATATGTACATATATATATAGTAATTAGTAATTAGTTAGTTATTGCATTTCTTTTTTATTTTTGTTTCTTTAGGACTCTTAGATTGGCTAACGGAGCCATTAAACCCGTCAGAACGAGTTACACCAAACGGCTTGGGTTATTTAGACAACCTCAGACTTGACTCATTCTTCCAGTGGACAGATGGTCAATTTTGTTGAGCAACAAATGGCGCTAGAAGGAGGGAGACTGACAAGTTGGCCTTGTAGGAGCCTTTATTTCGAATGTATTTAATTCCCCCATGGCTCCCCAAATCGCTGTGTTGGAACATGCTTTACACTTCTCATTACCCAATGTTCCCAATGAGATAGTGTCTTGCTTGTCCAAACTCACCTTTGATGGTGGAGGCAATGTATCTGCTAAAGACCACCTTAACAAGTTTTGGTGCAAATGCATCAAACATGAAGTTTCTGATTTAAAAGTTTTGTGTAGATTGTTCGCTTTTACGTTTAGGGGTCAGATTAAAAATTGGTTTGAGTCTTTTCCAGCATATCACATTTTTTATTGGTTTCAATTTGTATATGAATTTTTAGATTGTTTTGAAATCTATGATTACAATCAATTATGTGAAGAATTTCAAACTTTGCTAATCAATGGTGATTCATCTTCGGAAGACTTTTCAACAAGAATCCCTCATGTTCTTTGTAAATTTAATCTTGATGACATTTCATTTGTATTAAATATCCTCTATGATGCTTGCGTCCCTTTCATCCAGTCGTATTCAATCATGAATCATGAACCAATTACAAATCCTATCACTCAATTGCGAGAAGAATTTTGTTCGCAGGATGAGAAGAATCCATCTGAAATTTCTGAACAAGCAAGGGGGGTAGAATCTATTGACAAGGTTCTCACTGACAACCAAAATGTTTTTTCCTATGAATCATTGTATTTTCAGTCTTCGACCATCGTGGAAGAAGATTCATTTCTGGTTCAAGGTGAATGTCCTCATTCTTGTAACTCATGCTCTAATCAATATTTAAATTCAGTTATTGAAGAATACTTAGATGACGAAAATCATCTTAAACATTCTAACACTCCTATGAAACTGATTAGAGATGAAGATATGCAATTGGAAGGAGAAACCTTAAACTTTCATCCTCAAATCGTACCTTATCAACATGAAAGATCAGATGTTTTTCATGGAAGTTTTGAATTATCTATCATATGGTAGGAAAACCTAGATTATAATATTATGTTGAAGAATTTATCACCAAAATAGAGTGAAATTTTTAAATAAAGTGAAGAGAAATGTCTTGAGAATACCATTGTTAAATATCATAGCTCAAGATATTCTTTTCATGTGCTTATTTCTGATTCCTTTTACTCTTTATGTCCTGGTCGCTTCTTAGATTCTGGTGGACTCGATACTTTACCCACAACATCCTACTCTTTTCCACCACAATCATATCCTTTCGACATGCCAAGATTTGGTGAAATTAATTCCAAAAATAACATTTATAAATTCGTATTTGACGCTCTTTCACTTTCCTCACTCATATGGGAAAAAAACATGTTGCGAGATGATTTTACACAGTTTATTTTCTAAAAAGAAAATGCACTCTCTTTTATGGAGATCAAACATTCTACGTTGCATATTCGTTCTTTGATAAGCTCGAATTCTAATGTTTATGCTTCACATTTTGAAACTATCAATCTCATAAAAGGAAGCGTTCAAATCAATGATCTAATTGATGTCATGAATCCTCTTATGATGCGTTCCTTGTTGATATATCCATTTCATCAAAGTCATAGTTTGCATCCTAATTTTTATGATAGGATCTTAGAATGGATTGAAGATTCATACATAAAAAATCTTCATAATGAAGATAAAGTTGTGCTTTCCTTATTTCTACCTAAATATCTTGGAAGTAAGCATGCCATGATTTTTTTTATCCTCCATGTAAAGAAATTATTGAACACTTGGAAAATTGTCAAGATGATGGGACACTTCGGCTTTGGCTGATGGTTATGTCAGGACTCCATAGTCTTGACAAGTTTTCCAAAATCACTTACACTCATCCATGCCATTATGACCCTTATCACAACAAGATTGCAGAATGGTTGGAAGATTCATACATCAAGAAATTTCAAGGGAATGGTAAGATCATGCTTGCTTTTTTTTAAAATGATGATTATGAAGGTAAGTATGATATATTTCTATCATTTTTTGATATAATACCATTATTTTTAGTAATATTTGAGTTTCTTTCTACTGTAGGATTGGAGTTAATCCAATGGCTACATTGGAAGCATGACTTCATGTAGTATTCTGATTTGTTTGGTAGTTAGAGTAGGTTTTATTTTAGTTTTATTACTCACTGTTTCTCTTTGTATTAATGTAGTCATGAACACAAGTGGGCAGACCAAGAGAACCATAATATGACTGTTGTCAGGGAAGTCTTCTTGATCCTTTTCTCTTTTCTTTTCATTGAATATTTCTTTTCAAAGGGGCAGTTTTATTATAAAAATTTTAAATGGAAAGTAAAGAGATAAATAAATCTGAACTGGAAATTCAACCCTGACCCAAGGTACCACAAGTAGGACTGCATTCACATCAATGAGGATTTTTCTATGTTCTTTCAGTCTCCCAAGAGATATTTCGCATGATGTTTTCAAATTCATCTTTTGTACATATTTTTCTGTTTTGATTTATTTTAATTTTTGATTTTGGTTCTTTTATTTTTGTTTGTTTTCACTGCTTTCTTGTTAAACTTGTGTCTATGTCACCTTTTAGTTCATGGAGGGGAACCGTGATGAATCATTATGAAGAAACTGTTAAGGTCTTTTCAAGAGCATCAGTGTTGTAAATCACTGAAACATAAACTAGCTAAAGAAAATTTCAATTTGAAACAGATTTCTTGGTCTCACTTTATAATTATGAGCAAACAGGATCATCTTTAAAGCATTTTACGTTGTCCCTGATTTTAAATAAAGAAACTCAAGTATGCCTTCCTGTCCTCGAAAAAATAGTTTCATCAAGAAACTAATTTCAAATCATAATGAAGGTGATTAGGCAGAAAATTAAAGGATGGAAAATAACAAGTGTTCTAAACACTGAAATTTTTAGCATCACCCCGCTCTTCTGAATATCTTTAAAATTATATCAGATTGTAAACAATTTATCAAGAGTTGTGGGAAGTGTTTGTAAACCTGCCAGGATACTAAATAGGTTTTCTAGCAGCAGGTAAATGCATGAATGGTGCCAAGACAACTTTGTCGGGGTACTGAATAGGCCTACTGGCAGTGAAGCAATGTCGGGTTCAAGAAAATTATCAAGTATAAATTTTGATATTGGCCTTAAGTATCCTTCATTTTGAATTGAAATTTCTTGGACATGATAGAGGCATCAAAATGGGTTAGTTGACATCCTTGCCGAGGATATGAATGCCTGTTGGCAGTGGTGGCCCTCTCAACAGTATTGAAGCCATTTACTTGAACATCATTTCTCTTGTAGTTAAAATTTTTTCATCGGATTTCATTTGGACAGAAAGATATTTGAAGCTGGAATGTATAATGATTGTTGAAGATGCTTTATGTCCTTCATCTATGCTTAGATCTATAATCATTCTAAGAAATACTAACATGAACTCGTCGGTGACGCTGAGATAATTTCTTCTCCCAGTAAGTCACCATTGTTGGCAGCCCTACATAATTTTCTTCCTTTTAAAGTGACAAATGACAATTCTTGCAGCTCCCAACACCTCCTTCTATAAATATTGCTATTTGAAGGTGACTATTTTATTGTAAAAAGAATGTTTTGATTGTTCTTATTTATATTTATCTTGTGTTTCCATGCTTCATTAATCACTGAAAGCATGAATGAAGCATTAAAATTGAAAATAAAATTGTTATTATATCCAAGGCTTGTTCTTTATGTAGGGTCAATGTTATTACAACTCTTTTAATGAATGTTTTTTTTTTTAAGCTTGTTATATGTCAATAAAACATTTGTCTTCAGTTTCTCCTGCAATACAAGTCATATCTTTAGTACCTTGTAAATACATCAAGAACATATTAGCATTAAAACTACAAGCTTCTTCATTTCTTGATAGATCATGATTCGATCTTAAAATCCTTTGATTGGTATTTTAATTGTTCGGTCGCATCCTCTCCTAACCTTGGAAAATCAAAGTGCCCATTACATATGATGATATTCAAACTCAATTGTACCCTGTACTCTGTTTGAAGTGGTAGTTTGAATTGACAAATCCATCATTCCAATATAAAGTCTTGGGTTTCATTATGTACTCTAAACATTCATTACCATAAACGCCCAAATTTCATGACTGAAACCCCCATTGATTATGTCATAGTTTCCCAGGTGTGTTCCTAGTTTTGTTTCCATCATTTTTTCTCAGGATTACCTCCTACCACTACCATCTAAACCCACATTTAGTTCGATTCTCTCTTGTTACAATATGTTCAATCCTCATTTTGCCTTCTAGAAAAAAAAAATTGCGGGAGCGTTTCTCAGAAAACCCTGACGAATTAGATCAAACCCTTGAAAACCTAGAATGGAAATGATCCCTTTACCTTCATGGTAGGCAGTTTCTCCAGAAACTAGATCATTGCAGGGATATGTCTCAATATTTGGAGGTACATTTCTCATATTTTTCATTGCGTTTGAGATAAACATTTTTTTATTTTTATTTTTCTACAACAATTCCTATAGAGATTCCTATGGTTGATAAGCCTATGCTGGAAAGGTTTCATGTTCCTTCTAGAGACAAACCAGTTTTATTATGAAAATAACCCTGTGATAAGGATACGCCCGATGATGCTATATTCAAGCAATAGGATGCTGACCCTAGGGTCATTGAATCTCATGAGCATGAGAAGTATGTTTTCCCTAATACCATTGCAAAAACCATTAATAAACACTCATGCAAACTGTCATGTGAATAGATCGAAAGCTCATGTGAGCTCGATCAAAGTGATTGAGGTCCATAAAAGCTCTGATTCCGAGATCGAAAAGTTCTTGGCAGGGGAAGACCCAAATTGCCCCAAATCGGATCTCATTCAGACTTAGGATTTTGTAGATAACCTACCACCATGTCTGAAACATAAAAAGGATTTTCCAGGGATCAAATTCTGTCAAAAATACACAGTGGAAACTGGTAGTGTTTTGACGCATAGTCATGTGTTTCCTCAACCAACTGTCCCAGATCTACACTATGAAGTGTGTTTACATTGGATATGAAAATATTATAAAAATGTTCCCATCCTTCAAGCGAATATCAAGACCCTCACAGCTCAGATTGACTCATTAACAAGAGAAAAACACAAACTCAAAATCAATACACAAAGGCAAGGAAAATGTTTGAAAAGGACTAGAAATGTCATAATAAAAAATGTTGAGTGTGTCAAAGCAGTGATCAACTCTGAGATTTTGTGATTCGAATTTAGTATTTAGTTTAAAGGTAAGATTTTTTTTTATCTTGGCTATGCTTTTATTGTTATTTTTCTAATTAATATGGATTGATATAGATTTATGTTGTTTAAAATAAGACTAACTACAACCAGTCAATTCTCATGTAAAATTTTGGAAAATATTAGTTGAATAAATATCTAATTTATTCATTTCGTGTTTATTTTAGGATATGACGTATCTTGTGGTGATATCATTAGATGGATCATTTCTGGACTTAGTTAATTAGTCCTTTCCTTTTGGTTTATTTTCTAAATCAAAACAAAAACAATCATAATTTTGAAGATTCAGTTTGATATTGAATGGCTTTTTGGGCCCTCTATTTTTGTAACTTGTAGATCCTTTTTGAGATCTCATCCTATCTTAGAAGATAGAATGTTTAGCCTACAAGAACTCTTTAAATACTACAGATTTTTGTAATGAAGGGCATCTTGGCCTGGGGTTGAATAAGGATGATTAATTCATAAACTTGAATGGAACAACAATTTGCATTTCAACTTTAGCTTCCTGTAAATGGTGTTTTCATTTATAAGTTTGTTTGTCCTGATAAACTGATAGTTTTCTGATAGCTTTAGACTTCAAAATCTGTTATGTTTTTTGGGATAACTCTTATTACATATTGTCCATATTTGATGCTTCAGATATTAAACAGAGTGATCATTTGTTCAGCTCAAATGACATGATTTTTCTTTAATTTTTAGCTGAATGGTTAAATGCAACGTTGTTATAATTAGATTTATCTCCATGTAATTGCTTGCAATCATAAGATCACAACAACCGTTTGTATCATTCATTCTATTATTAAAAATCAACCACCAACACATTATGCTGCATTTATTCAAAGCAATTTTAAGGTTCATTGCAGGTTTCCCTCTTGGAAAAGGTGGTTGGATGTTCGCTAATCGTACAGATGTTTGGATGCATATCGAATAACTCACTAACAGGTTAGCTCATTTATGTTTTTCTGTCATTTATTCATCACTGAAACTCAAATATATGGTCTGGATTTTAACTATCCACATATTTTTGTTTCTTAGTCTCTTACATTAATTTAGATTTATAAAGAAAAAACCAAAAATACTTTTTATGTGCTTTCTTTATCTGCTTCTTCAATGCATTCATTTTTCACATTGAGTTTTGTAAGTTTAGATTAAAACTTGCAGTGTGTATATCATGTACATAAAAATGATAAGCAGATATTCTATTTAAATATACCTACAATAGTTACGTCATACGTATGTGTGTGTATATATATATATATATAGTAATTAGTAATTAGTTAGTTATTTCATTTCATTTTTATTTTTTTTTCTTTAGGACTCTTAGATTGGATAACAGAGCCATTAAACCCATCAAAACGAGTTACACAAAATGACTTGGTTTATTTAGACAACCCCGGACCAGACTCGTTCTTCCAGTTATCGAATGGTCAATTTCGCCCATCAACAAGTGGTTAACCCTAAAATAAGGAAAATAGGTTAAGTGACATAGAAATGGGTTAAGTGACCTAGAGGATGAAAGTATAAATAAGATAGCTATGGTCTCTTGTAGATCATCCTTTTTGTGGATCAATGGAGAGCTTCTTGGGAATATCTTTTGGAGTATTGATGAAGATCTTCTTGAGAGAGCTTCTTATTGGTGTGAATATCTTGAGCATGATTGAAGATCTATTCCGAGAAAGAGAGCGAGAGGAGGATCTCATGGACACATAAAAGTTTCGGCAATGTCGTAGATCTTGACGAAAAAAATCTCAAAACTTCAGAAACCCTAGTTTTTTATGCATACGCGGGTTGTCTGTGTATAGGGTGCGTATACATTGAGGTGTACGTGGGATGGTTGTGTATAGGGTGAGTATGTACGTGGTTTGTATGAGGACAGGTAGAGTATAGTGGATAGAATGGTGAAGACTTGTGTTTGAGTTGGTGCCAAGCTCTTGGATGATTAGGCAGGTTCCAGATCTTCATTCTATAGGCTCAGATCTATCACTGAGACACTGGTATGATTACATTATTGTCTTTATGGATACTATTGTTTGATGTGATGTGAATTCTTAGGGAATTCTTGGTATGGATTATATGATGTGGTTCAGTTTGGTTGATTTGGTTGATGGAGTGAGAAACACTCTTTTGGTTCAGTGGTAACATGATTTATATGGTATACTAGTTGCTTATACATGATTGAGATAACATTCATATTGATTTGTTGTGGAGCATGAGCAAGATATTGGATAGATTGGAGATGTTTTGACTGGTTCGTGGTTAGATTGGACATTCAGAAATAGAAGAAAATGATATATTGATAGCAGAGAGTCTAATTTGATCTTGAAGGACAAACCCTAAAAACTTAGAAGGTATACACAAGTTGTTATATACATTGGTCGTGTACATACCTGAGTTGTAGTGATCCAAGGTGCATACACACGCTGGCTACACTACTGAAAGGTCGTGTACTTGTGGACAGATTGACATCTGTTGAGGATTTTTGCCTTATCTCAATTGGTGTTGAGGGTGTAAGCTAAGTCTTTCATTATAGAGCTAGTGCTCTTGTAGAGTTGTACTCTATTCAATTGTTGTTGATAATCCCCCAGATTGTTTTCCATAATAAAAAGAAAAATTGTACATACATCTTGTGTTCTTTGTGTTCCTTGTGAAGATGACATGTTGTTGATATATTGTCGATATATGTTTCTGATATATGTTCACATCTAACTGGTTATAAATGACAACAATGGGTAATGAGTAAATGTTGAATGTTAATTAAGGAGCTTTGTGTAAGAGGGATGTTTTGGGAAAACGAGCCCCACACTTCTTCACCCCCCCTCTAAGTGTGGTAGGTGTGTCCAACAATTGTTATGAGAGTGGGCCTTCAGTACAATCCCTAACAAGATTGAAGGAGATCCATAGACACACAAATGGATGATGAAGTTCCGATCCTTGCTGAGGAAAATTATCCTACTTGGAGAATAGAGATGATATTACATTTGAGTACAATGGGAGCAACAATTTGGAAGGCAACCATTGGTGGATCAGTTCCGTTGAAGAAAAAGTCAAAGTTTTCAGCTCGAAGGGAAGGAAAGGAGAATAATGTATTGGTTCTCAAGACCATTCTTAGTGGACTATCAATCCCTATCGAAGAGGGCATGGGACAATGCACTTCCACCAGGGATCTATGGCTAAATCTAGAAGAGACATATCCAAGAAAAAAGGAGAAGGAAGAAATTGAAGACCACCCCATCAAGATCATCAAAGGTAAAGAATCATAAAAAACAATTGAATGCATTATTTCTAAATGTTATTTTGAAAACATTTCAAGTGAAGACAAAGAATCAAGTGATGATAGCACAAAGGAATATCTTTAAGACATTTCAAATGAAAGAAAATAATCGTGTGTTGGCAATAAGGAAGATATTGAAGGTAAAGAATGTCCAAAGACTCTTGATTGGAATTATTCAAAATGTGATGATGTTGAATTTTTCTCAAGTGAAGAAGATGATCTAGAAATAGTTTGTGTAAAGTTTGATGATAGTTATCCCATGGAAATAATAGAAGAAAATATATTAGAACTTCAAAAGGAAATTGAAGAGGGTTTATATCGATATAGAAGTGATCATTTTTAGACACACTATAACTATCTTTTGGATAACACTAAGAAGCTTCTTAGGAGGATTCAAAGGTACATATTAAAGTTAAAGGGAATGCTCAAAGAAAAAGAAGAGAGTTCTAAGACTAAACTAGAAGAAAAATAAGAAATCACAAGACTTAGGAATGAAAAAGAAGATATGAAGGTAGATGATGAGATTAGAAAATGTTTTGAAACCATTGTCCATATCAAAACCCAAATTGAAGAAGCCAAAAGAATAGAGGAACTATTGAAGATTCAATTAAATGAAAAGGAAGAATCATGTTCTAAGTTAGAAGTTGAAATTGTTGTCCTTAGAAAGAAGGTGGAAAAATCAAACGAATTCTTGAATAGATCATGAATCTTGGATGATATCTTGAAAAGTCAAAGATCATCATGTGATAAATCAGGTCTTGGATACAAAGGAGAAGATACATATGTAGAAGCAAGCACTTGAAAGAAGCATGAGGTAAGTCCATCAAAGAAGGAAGACAATGTTGCAAAGAAACCATCTATACAAAGAAAGGAAAATTTTACAAGAAAAAAGCAAGGAAGACATCAAGAAGCTATTCTTGGGACACCCAAGCAAAGGTATGAAAGTATTTTTCATGGATATGGTTATTCATGTAATGGATATGGTCACAAAGATTTTGAATGTAGATCTTATGAAAGGAGATACAATGGAACATTATATAACATCACAAAGTGTTGGAGATGTGATCAAGTAGGACACATTTCTATTCATTGTAACTCCATGAGATGCTACAGCTGTAGTGGATTTGGAAACAAATCCCAAGAGTTTCGTAACACAAGAAGAATGTCCATGATGAGGAATTCACATAGCATGTATAGAAGAAGGAATGAAGTAAGAAAGGGAGACATCTTTGAAAGGATGGATGCTCAGAGCTCAAGTTTTTAGGAGAAGGGTTATCTACAAAAGTGGGTGAAGAAGACAGACCAAACAGAACAGGATGAAAGACTGAAGGGAATCTCAAGTGAGTCATCTACTGAGGCATACACAGGTGACAATGGTGATAGTCACATACATACATTGGCTGACCTTGAATAGGTCACATACATACATGCTCTGTTGTGCAAAATATCATGTATATGTGATAAAGCCTTGGGAAAAAGGAAATGCACATGAGTTGCATCTTGATGAGATAGTATAAATCTATGTTTTAGGGTCTGACATTGTTTATTGCAGGTTTTGACAATGTTTGCTGCAGGTTTTCATGGTTCTAAGTTAGATCATGCAAGGTTATGATATAAAATGAATCTTGGGTGCATGGCACTGACCCATGAGTATGGATTGATGATGATCAAATGTTCATCTATTGGATGATGGGGTACATGGATGGTACATAATATAAGTTTCATTAATATATCCTATGATGTACTATTGATGGCATATGATAAAAGAGCCCTATTGTTGGATCATGCTGGATATCATTGTGCATCCATTTTGCCTGTGGTTGGGCTACATATTGAGACATGTAGTTGATGTACATGGTTGTTGAACATAGGTGTTGTGCATGATGAGCACACATTTTGGCACATGATGTATTTGGTTAATCTTTTACTTCATGATGTATGGTATGGCACAAGGTTGATATATGGACAGGTCTAAGGATCATTATATGGTAGCATATTGTTGATATTCCAGAGAAGATAGGGGGAGACATACCCATAGGGGGAGTCATTCTTCTTCCCATGATTCTAGGAGGAGATATTTATCAGATCCATAGCTAGAAAAGATCCCTATATTTGAATACAGAACACAAAGGAATGATTCCAGAAGGAGAGATGGTCATAGAGGGAGCATGAGAAATGTATTTTAAGAATTACATCAGATTGACATCCCTTGTTCAAAAGGGGATATATTATTTAGAGTAAAAAAGATAGGGGGAGCATCCCCAAGGAGAGTTCAAGCAAGGGGAGAAGCCTCAAGAGGAAATGAACCTTTTCCATTGATGTCAAAGGGGGAGAGATAATCACATTGATGTGATTGATGTCTATTCATGGGCAGATATTGAAGTGGAGAGATAGTCGCATTGACTATTGATGTAGAGTATGCCATATATACATATTGACATCAATAATTGGTAATTGGTGTTGACATCAATGTTGGTATTGCCATCAATGCCAAAAGGGGAGATTGTTGGATCATGATGTCATTGATGCCAATTGTTTGATTGATTGATGTCAAGTAATGGATTGTTTGATAGGCTTGATTGATTGATGATTGATGTATATGTATTTTCCTTAATGAGAATGATAGATGTCAATTGGAAACCAATCGATGAAGATGGATCAATGAGTTTTCATTGATATGATGAAGATGGATCAATGTGTTGTCACTGATACATGATGAATAGTTGATGTATATGATGCAGTCGTGGATTTATGCATAGATGAATCATGATTGTCTTATCATGATTGATAAGGTGAAAAAATGGATGAACTCCAAAGTGGTCCCCTTATGGTGAAATCCCTCATGGGAAGATGCTTTGCGAATGGTTGGAGGACCCATGATTGTATGTGGAATAATGAGATGAATATCAATGAATTTGTTGGTGAAACTATCCTATATGGATAGTGCTTGCCATGCCATTTCCGGTGGTATGTGGAATGTCACATAACTCTTCACGGTTTGAGAGTTATGGCCCTACAAAGATGAAGGACTCCCATGTGTTGGCTTGAAGCCCCAAATAGGTCAAGAAGTCAAAGTGCCCTAAAAGAAGAAATCATCATTTAAATGATAAATTAAAGTGAAAAAATCAAGAAGGAATATTTAAATGATAAAGTATTGGATAACTTTCTATTTATGGAAAGTTGTTAACCCTAAAATAAGGAAAATAGGTTAAGTGACCTAGAAATGGGTTAAGTGACCTAGAGAATGAAAGTATAAATAAGATAGCTATGGTCTCTTGTAGATCATCCTTTTTGTGGATCAATGGAGAGCTTCTTGTGAATATCTTTTGGAGTATTGATGGAGATATTCTTGTGAGAGCTTCTTACTCGTGTGAATCTCTTGAGCATGAATGATGATATATTATGACAAAGAGAGCGAGAAGAGGATCTCATGGATGCATCAAAGTTTCAGCAATGTTGGAGATATTGACAGAAAAATTCTTGAAACTTCAGAAAACCTAGTTTCCGATTCATACACAGGTTGTTTGTGTATAAGGTGCGTATACATTAAGGTATACGTGGGCTGGCTGTGTATAGGGTGAGTATGTACATGGGTTGTATGAGGACAAGGAGCGTATAGTGCATAGAATGGTGAAGACTTGTGTTTGAGATGGTGCCAAGCTCTTGCATGATTAGGAAGGTTCCAGATCTGCATTCTATGGGCTTAGATCTATCACTGGGACACTGGTGTGATTACATTATTATCTTTATGGATACTATTGTTTGATGTGATGTGATTTTTTAGGGAATTCTTGGTATGGATTCTATGATGTGGTTCAGTTTGGTTGATTTGGTTAATGGAGTGAGAAACACTCTTTTGATTTAGTGGTAACATTATTTCTATGGTATACTAGTTGCTTATACATGATTGAGATAGTATTCATATTGATTCATTGTGGAGCATGAGCAAGCTATTAGAGAGCTTGAAGATGTTGGGATTGGCTGGTGGTTAGATTGGACAGTAAAAAACATAAGAAAATGATATATTGATTGCAGAGAGTCTGAGTTGATCTTGAAGGACAAACCCTAACAACTCATAAGGTATACATAGGTTGTTGTATACACTGGTTGGGTGGATAAACGGGTTGTAGTGAGCCAAGGTACGCACACACGCTGGCTACACTACTGACAGGTCGTGTACCTGTTGACAGATTGACATTTGTTGAGGATTGTTTCCTCATCTTATTTGGTGTTGAGGGTGTAAGTAGAGTTTTGCATTATAGAGCTGGTGCTCTTGTAGATTTGTTCTCTATTAAGTTGTTGCCGATAAACCCCCAGATTGTTTTCCATAATAAAAAGAAAAACTGTACATACATCTTGTGTTCTTTGTGTTCCTTGTGATGATGACTTGTTAATGATATATTTCTGATATATGTTCACATCTAATTGGTTATAAACGACAACAATGGATAATGAGTAAATGTTGAATGTTAATTAAGGAGTTTTGTGTAAGAGGGAAGCTTTGGGAAAAAGAGCCCCAGACTCATTCACGCCCCCTCTACATGTAGTAGGTGTGTCCAACAATTGGTATCATAGCAGGCATTCACTACAAGCCTTAAGAAGATTGAAGGAGATCCATAGACACAAAAATGGATGATGAAGTTCCAATCCTTGACAAGGAAAACTATTCTACTTGGAGAATAGAGATGATATTACAGTTGAATACAATGGGAGCAATAATTTGGAAAGCAGTCATTGGTGGATCAACTCCTTTAAATAACAAGTCAAAGTTTGCAGCTCAAAGGGAAAGAAAGAGGAATGATGCATTGGCTCTCAATACCATTCTTAGTGGACCCTCAATCCTTATCAAAGAGAGCATGGGACAATGCACTTCCACCAAGGATCTATGGATAAATCTAAAAGAGACATATCAAATCAAGAAGGAGAAGGAAGAAATTTAAGACCATTGAATAAAGATCATCAAAGGTAAAGAATCATCAAAAACTCTAGTATGAATTATTTATAAATGTGATTTTGAAAACATTTCAAGTGAAGACAAAGAATCAAGTGATGATAACACAAAGGAAGATCTTGAATACATTTCAAATGAAGGCAAAGAATCATGTGTTGGCAAGAAGGAAGATATTGAAGGTAAAGAATCTCCAAAGACTCTTGATTGCAATGATTCAAAATGTGATGATATTGAATTTTTATCAAGTGAAGAAGATGATCTAGAAACAACTTGTGTAAAGTTTTATGATAGTTATCCCATGGAAAGAATAGAAGAAAATCTATTAGAACTTCAAAAGGAAATTGAAGAGGGTTTATATAGAAATAGAAGTCATCATTTTTATACACACTATAACTATCTTTCGAATAACACTAAGAAGTTTCTTAGGAGCATTCAAAGGTACATATTGAAGTTAAAGGGATTGCTCAAAGAAAAAGAATAGAGTTCTAAAACTAAACTAGAAGAAAAAGAAGAAATCACAAGACTTAAGAATGAAAAAGAATATATGAAGGTAGTTGATGAGATTAGTAAAAGTTTTGAAACCATTTTCCATCTCAAAACCCAAATTGAAGAAGCCAAAAGAATAGAGAAACTATTGAAGATTCAATTAAATGAAAAGGAAGAATCATGTTGTAAGTTAGAATCTGAAATTGTTGTCCTTAGAAAGAAGGTGGAAAATTCAAACAAATTCTTGAATAGCTCACAAATCTTGGATGATATCTTGGAAAGTCAAAGATCATCATGTGATAAATCAGGTCTTGGACACAAAGGAGAAGATACACAAGTTGAAGAAAGAATCTCAAAGAAGCATGCGGTAAGTCTATAAAAGAAGGAATACAATGTTGCAAAGCAACCATATATACAAAGAAAGGAAAATTTCAAAAGAACAAAGCAAGGAAGACATCAAGAAGCTATTCTTGGGACACCCAAGAAAAGGTATGAAAGTATTTTTCATGGGTATTGTTATTCATGTAATGGATATGGTCACAAAGATTTTGAATGTAGATCTTATGAAAGGAGATACAATGGAATATTCTATAACATCACAAAGTGTTGGAGATGTGATCAAGTAGGAAACATTGTTGTTCACAGTAACTCCATGAGATGCTAGAGTTGTAGTGGATTTGGCCACAAATCCAAAGAGTGCTAGAACACGAGAAGAATGTCCATGATGAGGACTTCACATAGAATGGATAGAAGAAGGAATGAAGTAAGAAAGGGAGACATATTTGAAAGGATGGATGCACAGAGATCAAGTTCTGAGGAGAAGGGTCATCTACAGAAGTGGGTGAAGAATAAAAAGCAACCAAAAGAGGATGAAAGACTGAAGGGAAGATCAAGTAAGTCATCTACTGAGGCATACACGAGTGACAATTGTGACAGTTGCATACATACACTGGTTGACCTTGAATAGGTCGCATACATAAGCACTCTGTTTTATAGTAGACTGCATATATGTGATAAAGCCTTGGGAAAAAGGCAATGCACATGAGTTGCAGCTTGATGAGATAGTATAAATCTATGTTTCAGGGTCTGACATTGTTTATTGTAGGTTCTAAAACTGTTTACTGCAGGTTTTCATGTTTCGAAGTTAGATCATGCAAGTTTATGATATAAAATAAATCTTGGGTGCATCGCACTAACCCATGAGTATGGATTGATGCTGATCAAATGATCATATATTGGATGATGGGGTACATGGCTGGTACATAATTGAAGTTTCATTAATATATCCTATGATGTACTATTGGTGGCATATGATAAAAGAGCCCTATTGTTGGATCATGTTGGATATCATGCTGCATGCATTTTGCATTTGGTTGGGATACATATTGAGACATGTAGTTGATGTACATCATTGTTGAACATAGGTGTTGTGCATGATTGACACACATTTTGGCACATGATGTATTTGGTTAATATTTTACTTCATGATGTATGGTATGGCACAAGGTTGATGTATGGACAGGTCCAAGGATCATTATATGGTAGCAGATTCTTGATATTGCAGAGAAGATAGGGGGAGATATACCCATAGGGGGAGTCATTCTTCTTCTCATGATTCTAGGAGGAGATATTTATCAGATGCAAACCTAGAAAAGAGCCTTATATTTGAACAAAGAACACAAAGGCATGATTCCAGAGGGAGAAATGGTCATAGAGGAAGTATGAGAAATGTATTTTCAGCATTACATCATATTGATATCCCTTGTTAAAAATGGGAGAGATTATTTAGTGGAAACAAGATAGGGGGAGAAACCCCAAGGAGAGTTCAAGAAAGGGGAGAAGCCCCAAGAGGAAATGGCCCTTTTCCATTGATGTCAAAGGGGGAGAGATAATCACATTGATGTTATTGATGTCTATTGATGTCTATTGATGGGGAGAGATAGATGTGGAGAGATAATCACATTGAATATTGATGTAGAGAATGCCTTATATACATATTGACATCAATAATTGGTAATTGGTGTTGACATCAATGTTGGTATTTCCATCAATGCCAAAGGGGGAGATTGTTGGATCATGTTGTCATTGATGCCAATGGTCTGATTGATTGGTGCCATTGATTGATGTCAAGTGATGGATTGTTTGATAGGATTGATTGATTGATGATTGATGTATATGTATTGTCCTTGATGAGAATGATAGATGTCAAGTGGGAACCAATGGATGGAGATGGATCAATGAGTTGTCATTGATACAAGACGCATAGTTGATGTATATGATGCAGTGGTGGATTTATGCATAGATGACTCATTATTATCTTATCATGATTGATAAGGTGCACAAATGGATGAACTCCCATGTGGTCTCCTTAAGGAGAAATCCATCACAGGAAGATGCTTTGTGGATTGAGTTATCCCAGAAGAATGGTTGGACGGCCCATGCTTGTATGTGGAATAATGAGATGAAGATCAATGAATTTTTTGGTGAAACTATTCGAGATGGATAGTGCTTTTCATGCAATTTTGGATGGTATGTGGAATGTCACATAAATCCTTATGGTTTGAGAGTTATGGACCTACAAAGATGAAGGACCCCCATGTGTTGGCTTGAAGCCACAAATGGTCAAGAAGTCAAAGTGCCCTAAAAGAAAAAATTATTATTTAAATGATAAAATCAAGTGACAAAATAAATACGAAATATCTAAATGATAAAGTATTGGACAACTTTCTATTTATGGAAAGTGGTTAACTCTAAAATAAGGAAAATAAGTTAAGTGACCTAGAAATGCGATAAGTCACCTAGAGGATGAAAGTATAAATAAGATAGCTATGGTCTCTTGTAGATCATCCTTTTTGTGGATCAATGGAGAGATTCTTGTGAATATATTTTGGAGTATTGATGGAGATCTTCTTGTGAGAGATTCTTATTGGTGTGAATATATTGAGCATGATCGAAGATCTATTCTGAGAAAGAGAGCGAGAAGAGGATCTGATGGATGAATCAAAGTTTCAACAATGTCGGAGATCTTGATGGAAAAATTCTTGGAACTTCAGAAACCCTAGTTTTTGATGCATACGTGGGTTGTCTGTGTATAGGGTGTGTATACATTGAGGTATACATGGGTGGGTTGTGTATAGGGTGAGTATGTACGTGGACTATATGAGGACAAGGAGCACATAGTGGATAGAATGGTCAAGACTTGTGTTTGAGTTGATGCCAAGATCTCGGATGATTAGGAAGGTTCCAGATCTGCATTCTATGGGCTCAGATATACCATTGAGACAATGGTATGGTTACATTATTGTCTTTATGGATATTATTTTTTGATGTGATTTGAATGTTTAGGGAATTGTTGGTATGGATTCTATGATGTGGTTTAGTTTGGTTGATTTGGTTGATGGAGTGAGCAACACTCTTTTGATTCAGTGGTAACATGATTTCTATGGTATACAAGTTTCTTATACATGATTGAGATAGCATTCATATTGATTCGTTGTGGAGAATGAGAAAGATATTGGATATCTTGGAGATGTTGTGACTGGCTAGTGGTCAAATTGGATAGTCAGAAATAAAAGAAAATGATATATTGATTGCAGAGAGTCTGAGTTGATCTTGAAGGACAAACCCTAACAACTTAAAAGGTATACGTAGGTTGATGTATACATTGGGCATGTGCATACGCGGGTTGTAGTGAGCTAGGGCGTGTATCTATTGAGGATTGTTGCCTCATCTCAGTTGGTGCTAAGGGTGTAAGATGAGTCTTTCATTATAGAGCTGGTGCTCTTGTAGAATTGTACTCTATTCATTTGTAGTTGATAAACCCTCGGATTGTTGTCCATAATAAAAAGAAAAATTGTACATACATATTGTGTTATTTGTGTTCCTTGTGATGATGACTTGTTGTTGATATATTGTTGTTATATGTTCACATCTAACTAGTTATATATTATAGCAATGGGTAATGAGTAAATGTTGAATGCTAATTAAGGAGTTTTTTGTAAGGGGGAAGTTTTGGGAAAAAGAGTCCCACACTCATTCACCCCCCCCCCCCACTCTACGTGTGGTAGGTGTGTCCAACACTAAGAAGAAGGGGTTTTCTCCCTTTATGGGTTTCCTCATGAAAATTAGTGTCCCTGTGTATTCTGTGTGATTTATCAAATATTGTATATCTATGCATGTTAAGTTATCAACAACACATTAAATAATAATGTGGAAAGAAAAATAAAAAGAACAGGAAAAGTTTCAAGCTTATATACATAACCGATTCACCCCCCCCCCTCTCAGTTATATTTCCAAAAGATCCTCTCCTTCTTCACTTTTGACATTTGAAGATTCACCTAGAACTGGTCTCTTCCTCTCCAAGTAATCCTCATATAGAACCTTCATCATCTTTGATATGGCAAAGAAGTATTTTGAAACTATTTCTCCTCATGAGAAAGTCCCTCTTTTCATTCCATATCCTCACTTTGAGAAGTTCTCTTTATCGATTTAATCTCATGATTCTCTTCAACAAGCTCACCTTCACCATGATTCAAATTTTTCTTGGTAATCATGCAAGCTCAAAAACCAACCTTCAACGAACTCTGATACAACTTGATCTGAAAAGATCTTTTAAAGACTATGGCTGAGTCTTAAAACATGAGTTAATTAACCATTTAGGAGATTGATGAAAGAGGAAGAATTAATGACGTAACATAGTAGCCATAATGTAATATACAGATCTGGAAATAAGCACAAAGAAACAGAAAACCATAACAACAAAAGTTGATAACAGAGTTCGGAAATATCGCCTAAATCTCTAGGCCTTTGTCTTAGTGGGTGAGGCTTTCTTATTACTCTTAAAATATTCAAACATACGCCATAAAAGTGCCAAAAGGATTACAAACAGATCTTTTTGTGTTATGCTGGATCTCAAGAAACCATCAAAACTTACGTCACTAAAAACAGGTGAACAAAGCTTCGAGAAATGGCCCACAAATTTTCTCTCCTCAATGGCTTCCTTGCATAAAAATGGCTTTGGATTTTAAATTCTTTAGCCGTTTCATGTTCTGAATGTCCCTCCATGTGTCTATGGGCTGGTGTTGTCTTCCTAGCCCCCCTCCAAACCTGGATCTTGTTTGTATGTTGTGGCCATGTAGTCGTGCCCTTAATCCCCGATGCACCTAAATATGTTGTTGACCCCTTGGTATCCAAGTGCTTGGTCACGCCCTTGGTCGGCGAGCTAGCCCGACCGATCGGGTGCCATCCCCTCATATCTATGCTAAGCATTGGATTTTTGGGTCATATGGCGTAGTCGTATGTTGTTGCATCAAACTGGGGGCTAGGTTGATAACAAATGCGTGCACCAATGGATAGTGTATTAGTTATATGGTGAAGGGTCATATTTTTTGCATCGGGGATGGGGCTAGGCCCCAAACCTTAAATCTACCCAAAATACAACATTTTCACATTCAAATATTACTCTTACACTATGTTTAACAAGACACATCGTGGGGGGGATGGTAGCCCATCCCTGCCAAGTCTCTCTGCCCACACCGGAGGTCACAGGTTTGATTCTCATAGAGTCCATGTTTTGTATGTTTTATATTCTTTCCATATGTGTGTGTGGGTGCGTTAGATTCAACAACTGCGTCTATCGGTATTTTCTATTTTTAGCGGTTTCCCTAATTAATCCTGGATTAAGGGATTAAGGTTTTGTTATCTATAGAATACATAAAAACATTGTATATATATATTGTATGGTGAATTGTGAAATTAATACAATGAAGAGTTGAAAGGTTTTCTCTCGGTCAAGGGTTTCCAGTATAAATCTATGTGTACTATGTGTATGATCCATTGATTAATTTTTGTTTTACTTAAGAATTTATATGCATTTCTTTACTTCACAGGTTTAAAATGTACATGTGGTGTCAGAGCGCATTTTTGGCTTCATAGGGATGCTTTTGTTGTTGAGGGTTTGGCTTGGTCTTGATAGATCAAGTTTATCTTGAGTCTATGATAAACCTGGGTTTAGTGGGAGTTTTTGCAGTGGTGATTTGAGTGCAGAAAGAGGAATGGAGAGCTCTTCTAGAATCGATATAGATAATTTGATGTTGATATTATGGTAGCTGTGAGAGGTATTTACCTCCAAGTGTAAACCCGATGAGGATAGAATACTCCAAGAAGCAAGAAGAAACCCTAATGAGTTGGCTAATAACCCTAGAAGACTTGTCAGCTCAAGAAGATAATTTATATTAGGTTATTAGCCTCCAAGAGAAGAAGTCATCTAGAAATAATAATATATACTAAATAGACAGATACCAAGAATGAGAAGTCAGCCTGGGAAGTTAGCCAGAATTAATATAAATGCAGGAGGCCAGTTCTCATTCTGCCAGGCAGTCTCAGAATTGGAGAGCAACACTTGTGCGCACTGCAGTTGCCCAGTTTCTGCGCAGGTTTGGAGAAGAGCTGCCATTGCAACTGTTGCAGTTAGTAGTTACACTTGGACTATCTCTTGCCTAGGGTTTTCACTATCTGATCAACTCTTTTTGATGCGCTATCCTTGGGGAAAGGCATGCTACCCTTGTTTGGCTATCTAGCCTAGGGTTTGCTTCCAGAGTGATTCTCTGTCAAGGTTAAGGTTCTCGGAGGGTGGCTTCAGCCTATGGTTGGGTGACAAGGGTATTTTCAATGGTAAAATGAGCACATCCACTTATATTCTAGTAGGTTATTGGCCCACACCTCCTTCATTCAGTCTAGCCACTGGAAGAAAACTTAGTCAAAAGAATATTAAGCTCGTTGAAGAACTGTCAGTAGGGTTTCTAGCAGGAGAAGTCACCAAAGCATTGTCGCTAGGGTTATTAGCAGGTTTAGTTGTAGAAACCCTAATCCTCTCATTGAGGCACCTTAAGTGAAGGGATTTACCTAATCTCCAAACATATCAATGTGCCCTAGCCTAGGGCATCTCCTGGTACTCTCACCAAGCCTAGACATCAAGTTTGATTTTGTGGTCAAATCTAGGGTTTGACCAAGTCAAAGCAACCATGACTTATTCTATAAGTCAAAGAACAAGTTAGATGGAGCCTGTTATCTCCTCAAATAAATTAATATAGATTTTTCTTTTTAGGTGATAGATTGTGGTCCAAAAAATTTATTTCTAAATTTATTTAGGTATGTTAGAGAGTCTATTTTCTGTAAATAAACCTGGAAATAACTTTTGATTTGGCTTTTTCAAGCAAAAGAGAGAATATCAGGATTTGGTGGTTTAGGCGAGCCTGAAAAGTGCTCATTAACCACCGAAATCATTCGTTCTCAGTAGTTAAGGGGGAAAAGGAAAATCCTAATTAACCACTGAAAAAGTTTCCATGGGAAAAAGAAAATCTCGTGCTTTCGCACGAGATAGCTGTCAATTGGCGTAATAATGAAAAAATAACCTCCAAAATTCCATGGAGGTGGTGAGGTATGCACGTTATTATTGCATCTATTCGAAGATTGATACCCTGTTGTCCTTTTAACTACATTTGTCATTTCAGAATTAAGACTCGGTAGAGACACAAAAACTCTTGTGTGATTCCCGACTAATAGAAGTGATTAGTCACATGCCCCCTCATTATCTCCAGTTATGAGGATACAAATCCATTATGACCCTAAATAATCTCTGTTTTGATTCCATTAATTACCAATTCGAATCTGAGAGTCATTGTGATAGTCTTGAGCCCGTGATTTCATCAAGTAAACTCATACTTAGAGGCCATAATCCTATTTTTGTGGTGATTGCCAAGTGGAGTTCGAGTTCAGCAGATGGTTATCGAGCCAATTTTCATACCAATCAAGCCAAGTCAAGTCATCAGGTATTTTGAATTTTATACCATTTCAATTTGATTTTATATCTCACCTAAACTCGAAATTTTCGGCTTTTATTCAGGCAGTCTGTTACTTAGATTCAGTTAGTGGTTGAGCTATGCAATCAGAACTCTAAGTCACCCTGTCTCATTTGTTTTACTCTGAGTCATACTCCCTGTCACCCTAAATCATAGAGTCTTTGTCTCCCTTGCACGAAGATTTTCCTAAATCACAGGTACAGGTCAGCAATTACTAAATGCCGAAAGCAGGGCCAACCCTAAGGGCTAAATTTGATGGAGTTTGGTACCTTGAGGCTCACCTTAAGGTGGCTGAGTTCTTCAAACAAACTGGATTCTATGCATATTGTGAAAAACTGGCAGATTTCCACCAACAGGTGTCTGAAACCTTTGTTATCTCGTATGATAGAAGAGAAGCAACAATGGGAAAAGAGGAGTTTGTGGTTGATGAGGCAGCCATAGCTGAGTTCACTGGTCTCCCTAGAACAAGGGATTTTTGGTTCAAATCAACTGTGCCTTCAAACATTGAATTTAGATCCTACTTACAGCCTCTGCACAAGGATATTATATGGAAAAAAGACATACCAATGTCTTATTTGGAACCTAAGTGGCAATCTCTCCTGAAGGCAATCTTTGTCTATATCCCCTATGAAGGTAGATATAACAGGGTTATGTTTTATCACTTTAAGCTATTAAACCATTTCATAGGCAGGTGTCCCATCAATTTTCCTTTCTACCTGCACAAAGCTCTCAAAAAAATGGCCAGAGAAGTCAAGGCGAAGCCTACCAAAGTGGCCATCAAATTGTCACACCAAGGGTTGATTACACTCATTATTAAAGAGTCCTTGAAGAAGAAACAAGTGGACTGGAATTACTTCCTATTTTGGAATGAGTTCCAAACTAATTTTCAACAGGATGAAAAGGGGAAGAAGTTTGTTGCTAAGAATTCCATCACCCCTAAGAGCATTCAAATAAAAAGGAAGGCTATCTCACCTCCAAGAGAGCCAACAGAACCATCCTTTGCTAAAAGAAAAATAACCAAAAGGAAATTACAGTTTAGTAAAGAGGGTGAGCAGACCAAGGACCTCACCAAAGCAGATAACCCATTGAACTTACCATATAGTGACTCAGAGCTAGAGCAGGAGTTAGCAGAGACACAGGGTGATGAACAAGCTGATAAAGTTGCAAAAGATTATCCCAACTTTCCCTCACCAAATCCTCCATATGAACAAAGTCAACCATTAGCAAAAGCTTCTTCAAGCAAGCCTAAAGCATCCAAGACTCATAAAATCAATAAACTTCTTAAACATATCTATGAGATGGAATTTTTAAGAAGAGTCATTAAAAAAACAAATAAAGACTTGACTGAAAGAAATGAAGAACTTTATAACATGAACCAAAGTCTCAAGGAAAAACATGATAAAATCAAGGACAGGAACAGGGTGTTGATAAGAGAGAACATGAATTTGTACAAACAACTTAGACTTCTAAGGCTAAAGTTAAAAGAGTTTCAACCTCGAACATAGGATCAAATAGGTTTGGAAACTCTAGCCGAGTTAGATAAAACAATGGTGGATTTACCACAGTCTTCCACACAACAATTTAAAGCTCGCAGATATGTACGAGGAAGAGTTGCATCATCAAAGAGGCCTTCAACACTCAACAAAGCATCAAGGTAATAAATTTTTGCAATTTTGAAGTTTTGGACAAAGCTAAGTTTTCAGTGGTTTAGGTGAATAGGATGATTGTTCATTAACCACCGAAAGCAGAGCTTTCAATAGTTAATACACTGAGAATTCATTTGTGTTAACCACTGAAACCTGTAATTGGCTAGAGAAAGATAAATTTTGCACAGATCAAGGTTTTACTAATCCAAATCATTTGAAAACACTTGTAATGGATAGATGTTGAATTATATAGTCAGATTCAAGATCCATTTTTGGTGTATAAGAATTAGAAAATGTACCCAAGTTGGTTTTGGCACCTATTTTGGTGGCAACAAATTAGGATTTTTGTACATCTCAGCAAATTCGAATTTTATCTCTTGGAAGAGTCATCATTCAGCCTTGGAAGGCTATTCTGCATTGCACAAGTACTCTACAAGATCTAAAGACCATGAAATGTGGAATTGACCTCATTTTGAGGATCATTCCTTATCTTTTGCAAGATAGTTTTGACTTTCTATTTTTGCATATCTGATCCATTAATTCAGGATCTAGATACCGTGTTGTAAAAGCTATAAAGCTTAAAACAGAAGATGAACATGAGGTTCGATTTTGAGTTGTACATTCTACTATTTTGTATGAAATACATTTTATTCAATATATCAAGCCTGCAGGCTTCTTTCATTTGTTATTGTCAGACCCTCCTTCATCTTTGTCTATGCATATCAGTGGAATTCATTTTTTGTCTTTGTTTAATGGTCCTATGGTAACTGTCCTCTTACTTTTGATTGTTAAGAAAGAATCATAAACATCTCTGGCTAGTTTGTTTACCCATCATATATATGTTTTATGTATGTTTTGGTTAATCGATTGGTTTTCTTATCCATTTGTTATACAAATCTATCTGATAAATAGCTCTTGAAGGCCTTGTATTGCATGAATATAGTTAGACTGTCTTGAAAATACAATCCAGAGATTAAGATATTCATATTGATCCAAACCCACACCTATTATTGAGAAAATAGTTTCCAAAAATATTAAGTTACCAGGCATCTCTGACTTACAACCTAGGAGAGTTTCCTGGAGTGATAACAAATTGGTGTCGTTGCTGGGGAACAAAGAGATTGAAGCTCATCTTCCTTGGGAGATGACATAGATCCAGATTTGATGATAGATAAATCTTGGACATCATTTGGGTTGTAATCATCTATCTAGTGACTCCATTGGAATGAAGTGGCTTCGAAAAGAGCTCACACAAGGGTGAACCAAGAAGGCCCGCTGGTAGCAACAGTTCCAGACCCTGAGAAGATCAACAGTAGGGGAAAGGCTTTACAAAGACAATCTTCCATATCTGCAAAGACATCAAATCCAGGTATTCAAACCAACACTTCTTCTTTCATATATAAAAGACCTCTAGTTGAATCCCCTGCTGCTGAAACTCATAGTTCTGAGAAAATTGAAATTGTATCTGAAATATTGAAGGTTGAGGAGCCTTAAGTTTCCTCTAATGTTACAGACTCTATTTTTGAGCATGATATTACATCCAACCTTAAATAGGTAATTACAGTATCCCCTCAGCAAAAATAAACCTCTTCTCCTTCTTCTTTGAATTCCTCACCCACAAAGCCTATAAATGGTGTTTTCTATACTCATATTAATCTTCCTGTTCTTGAATATATTTTACATGATATTTCCTCTAAGGGAGAATAAATATTAGCCTTATTGCTTGGTTAGTTTTACAAGGCCTCTTATTTTCCACCCATTTCTGAAAATTTTGCTCAAATTGAAGTGAGACAATCATTTTTATTAAACTTAGCCATCCCATCTCGACCTTCATCTCCTGAAAATTCTTCCTCTCTACCAACCCCTAAGATTTCCATGGATTTCCATTTAACCAATATGGAACAAATATTAGAAAATAGGTATGCTCCACTTGTCTTTCCCAATCCCTTATCTTCCATGCCAACCGGAGATTATCATAAATATATGCCAAAGTTGACTGGAGTTGGGGATTATACTGCCAAAGAACATATAGAATCCTTTTATACTTATGCTAAAAATATTAATATTTCAGAAGAAGATGTGTGAACCATAGTTTTTGTGTAGAGTTTGGATGGCCAATCCAGGAAGTGGTTCAAAGAGCTACCAACAAATTCAGTGACAGTTACTGAGAAACTAGATGAGGTGTTCTTAAAACACTGGGGAGAAAGAAGAGATCTTCTATATTACATTTCTGAATTCGGAAACCTAAGAAGAGAAGATGAGGATTCAGTCTTAGACTTAATCAAAAGATTCAATAGAATGTTCGGCAAGATCCCTGCAGAGATCAATCCAAGTGATGCATCAGTAAAGATCACATTTTCTATTTCTTTTGATCCAGACTTTTGTTTAATCGTTAGAGAAAGAAGATCAACCACACTTACTTTAATGAAAAATGTTTCTCTCGAAGTCAAATCAAATATTATGGCATCTTAGAAACTCAAAGGAAAAGTTGAGAGAAATAAGTTTTTTGTTGAGCCCCCTTCTTCTTCTAATAGAAAAATGGAAAATATGGCCAAGATGTTGGACAACTTGACATCTGAAATGTCAAAATTGAAGATTCAGATTCAGCAACCAGCAAGGATAAAAGAGCCAAATGCTTTTGTCCCTAGAAATCCAAATGATTCCCTTACAAAAGGAACAATCAACAAGTCCATATCCTTCAGAGAGACAAGAATTCAGCTAATGATCAAAGAATCAGACCCCCTTTCCAAAATGCAATGCTAGAAGAGGAACAACAACTATCTCATGATGAAGTTGATGAAGTAGATGACATAAATCGTTTTGGTGATGAAAATGATTCCTCCTTTTTGACACAAGTAGATTATGAAGAAGCCTAGATGGATAAGGAGATTCATGAGGCAAGTATTGAAGAATCTATCTATCAGACATATGATCAACAAGGTTATAATTTAAGATCTAATAATGTTGCCCCTAAACCATTTCCTGTTGCTTCTGTGAAGAAGAAAGAAGTTTCTACCAAGTAGCCTGCTAATCCTGTAAAGCAGATCCCTATTTCTGCAAAACAGTAGCAGAAGCAATATTATCCCCAAGTCAAGGAGTAAGCTATCCTCATAGCTCCTTCTAATGAGGTAAAAACTTCTGACAAATCATCATACTCTTTCAATTTCGAATCAAAAATTCAAAAAGTAAAAATACCTATGCCATTGACCAGATTTATGAAGAATGACATTTTCAAGTATACCATCCTAAATTCCCTTGAACCAAGGACCTCTTCATCTGCTGATTTTGTAAACTTACAAGATGACAAGCCAATAATAAATATCGGGCCTATGATAAAAAGATCGAGATGACTCTTGTCCACCTTTCTATATATCCCTAAATGTTCATGATAAGATCCTTCACAACTACTTGCTTGATTAAGGAGAATCACATAATCTTATGCCCAAAGAAGTGATGGACGAGCTTGGAATTAAGGTCACCAAACCATATCATGATCTATTCTCTTTTGACTCTAGGAAAGTCAGATGCCTTGGCCTCATAAAAAACCTTGTTATAAACCTTGCCCAATTGCCAATGAGAAGCATGGTAATGGATGTCATGGTTTCTGATATCCCACCCAAGTTTGGACTCCTCTTGTCACATCCATGGATCAAAAGGATAGGGGGTACCTTGCATATGGATCTTTCATATGCTATGATCCCGGTGTTTGGAGGAGAGCTAAAAAGACTTTACAAAGAGAATCAACTTGCCTACATCATTAGTGATGCAAAAAATTCTGTAAATCATCCTATTTATGTTGTAGACACAGACTTTGGCTCATGTATTCTTCAAATAGATGATTCTAAGTCAGCTCCTTTGCAGCTTGTGAAGCCCACTGAATAACAAACTGATGAAAAAGGTGTTCTAGTTTGGACCATGTATTTTGATGGTGCCAATACCAAAGATTCAGTAGGTGCAGGGGTAGTTTTGATTTGTCCTTTGGAGGAGGCTATGCATTTGTCTTTTAATATTGATTTCAAAACTACCAACAATATAGCAGAGTATGAGGCTTTGATATTGGGCTTAAACTTAGCCAAGGATATGGGAATTAAAGGATTAAAGGTGTTTGGAGATGCAAATCTCATCATACAACAAGTAAATAGTACTTTCCAAGAAAAGCATGTCAAATTGAAGGCCTATAGGGATGAGGTATGGAAAATTAAGGATTCTTTTTCCATTTTTGACATTTCTTATATACCCAGAGATATGAATCATCTTGCAGATTCCCTTGCTATTTCGGCCAGTCTTTTTATTCCTCCCATGCCTCCGAGGCTCAATTATGAAATCCAAGTCAAATATAGACCATCTTTGCCTAAAAATGTTAAATACTGGAAAGTTTTTGAAGATGATGATGAACTTAATATATTTCTCCAGGTGGTAGATGAATTTTTTGATATGGATGTTGACCAGCAAAATCAAAATGTAGAGGAATCCCAGAAGCCTAAGCTAAAACAAAAATTGGGTCAGCATGAGATTGTTCAACTGCCTAACAATTATATACCTCAGGGTTTGGTACCTCTTGAAAATCTGTTCGATCATAACGATGTCGCTTACAAGCCAGATAAGAAGGAAAAAGAGCCTGTCGTTCATGAGCATAACATAGGAAGTGAAATCCAACCTAAATTCATAAATCTATCCTCTGAATTGACTGCTGATCAGAAGTACGAATATTGCAGCATTTTGAAAGAATTCTCTGATGTTTTCTCTTGGAAATACAGTGATCTAAAAAATTACGACCCTGAGATCATTCAACATAAGATCCCCCTTGAAAAGGACACCATCCCTTTCAAACAAAAGCTTAGACCTATTAGCCCTCTTCTTTTGCCTGTAATTGAAAGAGAAATCAAAAAGCTTCTTGATGCTAAGATCATAATCCCTTTAATATACTCTAAATGGATTGAAAATCTAGTAATAGTGAGAAAGAAAAATGGTCAGGTCAGGTTATGTGTGGACTTTAGAAACTTAAACAAATGCTCAAAGAAAGATAACTATCCCCTACCTAAGATGGAACATTTGCTGCAAAGAACTTTAGGGGCTACTGTTATGTCTTTCCTGGATGGTTTTTTTGGCTACAACCAGATTTCTATCCATCCTAATGACCAAGAGAAGACTTCTTTTACTACTCCTTGGGGTACCTTCTTGTACTCCAAAATGTTGTTCGGATTAATGAATGTTAGGATCACTTTTCAAAGGGCCATGGACATAGATTTTGTGGGTGAGAAGGACAAGTTTGTCCTCATCTATCTCAATGACATCACATTTTATTCCAGCAGTCATGAAGAGCATCTAAAGCATTTAAAAATATTTTTTTTGAAGTGCAGGCAATTCGAAATTTCATTGAATCCCAAAAAGTCCCATTTTTCTCTAAGGAAAGACAAGCTCCCAGGCCACATTGTCTCAATATAAGGTGTGAAAATTGATCCAGCTCAAGTGGAAGCAATTCAGAGGCTGTCCTTACCAAGGTCAAAAAAGGATATTCAATCTCTGCTCGGTAAGATTAATTTTGCTAGAAGAGTTGTTTCAAATTTTGTCGATCTAGTAAAACACATAACATGTATGTTGAAAAAGGGATCTGAGATAATATGGACAGACAATGCAAGGAATTCATTTCAGGATATCAAACAGGATATCATGGAATCCCAGACTCTAATCAATCCAGATTACAACAAGAGTTTCTATATTTTTTCCTTTGCTTCTTATGACATGGTGGCAACAGTCTTGTTACAGAAAGATGATGATAATATGGATCACCCAGTTGCCTTCTCTAGCAGAACACTCAGAGATGCTGAACTAAGGTATGATCCTATTGAAAAACAAGCCTATGCTCTCATAAAATCTTTAAAAGATTTTAGAATTTATATTCTCCATTCAAAATTCATTGCATATGTTCCTTCACCATCCATGAAAGATTCTTTGACTCAACCTGATATTGATGGAAAAAGAGCTAAATGGATCGCAAAGTTAATCGATCTCGACAAAGAAGTGAAGCCCACCAAATTGGTAAAAGGACAAGGCCTTGCTAATCTTTTAACGGAGGAAAACCATGAGCTGCTGGACATAAATTTCATAGGGGAAAATTCAACGAGTTTGCAAATGGAGGTGGCAGCAGAAAGACAACCTAACAATCAATAGGTGGTGGAGAATTTGTCTTCTTGTGAATGGTACTAAGGTATTATTCATTTTTTACAAAATCTAAAGGTTCCTCCTAAACTTAGCATGACTCAAGCCCGAGCCCTTAAGCTCAGAGCCATCAAATTTTGCATTTACAATAATATTTTATATTGGAAAGACCCTACTAGTTTACTAATCAGATGTTTAGACAAAGAAGAGTCAGTGGAATTTATGCATCAGTTTCATTCAAGTGTTTGTGGAGGTCATCATTACTGGAAGACCACAGTTCATAAAATTCTAAGGGCTGGGTACTATTGGCCTTTTCTTTTCTCAAATGTGTGTGCCTTCATCAAAGCTTGTGATAAATGTCAAAGATTCACACGAAAACAATAGCTAAAATCTCTTCCCCTAAGACCTATAGTAGTGAATGGCCCTTTTCAGCAGTGGGGTTTAGATTTTATAGGCGATATTAATCCTTCGTCTAGTGGTCAACATAAGTGGATATTATTAGCCACAGATTTTTTTACAAAATGGATAGAGGCAGTTCCCACCAGGAATGCCACTCATCAGGTCATCATGAAATTTATTTATGAAAACATCCTGAGAAGATTCGATTGCCCCAAAAGGTTGGTAATAGATAATGAAACAACTTTCAAAGCTAATGCATTGGTCAATATGTGTGAATAAATGGGCATCCAATTGGTACATTCAACCCACTACTACCCTCAAGGGAATGGCCTGGTCGAATAATCCAATAAGTGCTTAATCATAATCATCAGAAAGATGTTAGAGGAGAACAAAAAGAATTGGGATTCTAAACTAAATTTTTCTCTGTGGGAAGACAAAGTAACTATTAAAAAATCCATAGGAACCTCTCCATTCAAATTGGTCTATGGGACTGATGCCATTTTTCCTATTCAGTTAATTTTACCAGTGGCTAAATTTTTTCAAGAAGAGCAAACTGAGTCAAATGAGATGGTAAGAAGAATGCTCGATTTGGTAGAACTGCAGCAGCTCTATGAATAGTTAGTGGACAAATTAGAGGATCATCAAAAGCGGATCAAGGATACTTTTGACAGGAAGGAAAAGGTAGATAATTTTTAGGTTGGTGATTGGGTTCTGAAATGGGATGCCCTCAAATAGGATAAAGGAAAACACAACAAGTTCGATTCTTTGTGGACTGACCCTTTCATGATAACTCAAGTACAACACAAGAACACATTCATTCTGCAAAGTCTAGGAGGTTAAGAAATGTTTGATGGCCCAGTCAACGGGTGATTTCTGAAACTCTATTTTGTCTAAGGTTCTGAATCCTTGTCATTGTAATTTTATTTTTAGTCTTTATTTTTACAGAATAACTCCATGCCCAATGGAAACACTAGAAGATAGTTTTAAGTTTTCTTTTTTCAAGAAAGGCATTGGTTCTGTGGTTATTGAAAGATCGCAGGGAGGCGTTCATCCCCAATAGGAGCCAGTGTTATATCCTCAAATAAATTGATAGAGATTTTTCTTTTTAGGTGATAGATTGTGGTCCAAAAAAAATATTTCTAAATTTCTTTAGGTATGTTAGAGAGTCTATTTTCTATAAATAAACTTGGAAAGAACTTTTGATTTGGTTTTGTCAAGAAAAAGAGAGAATCTCAGGTTTCGGTGGTTTAGGAAAGCCTAAAAAGTGCTCATTAACCACCGAAAGCCTTCGTTCTCGGTAGTTAAGGGGGAAAAGCAAAAGCCCAATTAACCACCGAAAAAGTTTCCATGGAAAAAAGGAAAATCACGTGCTTTCGCACAAGCTAGCTGTCAATTGGCGTAATCATGAATACATAACCGCCGAAAGTCCATGGAGGTGGTGAGGTATGCATGTTATTATTGCATCTATCCGAATATTGATACCTTGTTGTCCTTTTAACTACATTTGTCATTTCAGAATTAAGACTCAGTAGAGACACAAAAACTCATGTGTGATTCCCGACTAACATAAGTGATTAGTCACATGGCCCCTCATTATCTCTAGTTCCAAGGATATAGATCCATTATGAACCTAATTAATCTATGTTTTGATTCCATTTATTAACAATTCAAATCCGAGAGTCATTGTGATAGTATTGAGCCCGTGATTTCATCAAGTAAACGCATACTCAGAGGCCATAATCTCATTTTTGTGGTGATTGCCAAGTGGAGTTCAAGTTCAGCATATGGTTATTGAGCCAATTTCCATACCAATCAAGCCAAGTCGATTCATTAGGTAGTTTTAATTTTATACTGTTTCAATTTGATTTTATATCTCACCTAAACTCAAAATTTTCGTCTTGAATTCAAGCAGTCTGTTGTTTGGATTCAGTTAGTGGTTGAGCTATGCAATCAGAACTCTAAGTCACCTTGTCTCATTTGTTTTACTCTGAGTCATACTCCTTGTCACCCTAAATCATAGAGTCTTTGTCTCCCTGGCACGAATATTTTCCTAAATCATAGGTACAGGTCAGCAATTACTAAATGTCGAAAGCATGGCCAACCCTAAGCATTGAATTGGATGGAGTTTGGTACCTTGAGGATAACCCTGAGGTGTCCGAGTTCTTCAAGAAAAATGGAGTCTATGCATATTGTGAAAAACTAGCAGATTTCCACCAACAAGTGTCTGAAACCTTTGCTATCTCATATGATGGAAGAGCAACAACAGTGGGAAAATAGGAGTTTCTGGTTGATGAGGCAGCCATAGCTGAGTTCATTGGTCTCCCTAGAATAGGGGATTGCTGGTTCAAATCAACTATGCCTTCAAACATTGAATTTAGATCCTACCTACAGCCTATGCATAAGGATCTTATATGGAAAAAAGACATACCAATGTCTTATCTGGAACCTAAGTGGAAATCTCTCCTGAAGGCAATCTTTGTCTATATCACCTGTGAAGGTAGATACAACAGGGTTATGTTTTATCACTTTAAGCTATTGAACCATTTCAAAGGCAGGCATCCCATCAATTTTCCTTTCTGCCTTCACAAAGCTCTCACAAAAATGGCCAAACAATTCAAGGCGAAGCCTACCAAAGTATCCAACAGGTTGTCACACCAAGGGTTGATTACACTCATTATTAAAGAGTCCTTGAAGAAGAAACAAGTGGACTGGAATTACTTCCTATTTTGGAATGAGCTCCAAACTAATTTTCAATAGGATGAAAAGGGAAAGAAGTCTGTTGCTAAGAATTCCATCACCCCTAAGAGCAGTCGAAGAAAAAGGAAGGCTATCTCACTTCCAAGAGAGACGACATAACCATCCTCTGCTAAAAGAAAAAGAACCAAAAGGAAATTACAGTTTAGTAAACAGGGTGAGCAGACCAAGGACCTCACCAAAGGAGATAACCCCTTGAACTTACAATACAATGACTCAGAGCCAGAGTAGGAGTTAGCAAAGACACAGGGTGAGGAGCAGGCTTAGCAAGTTGCAAAATATTATCCCAACTTTCCCTCACGAACTCCTCCAGATGAACACAGTCAACCATTAGCAAAAAATTCTTCAAGCAAGCCTAAAGCATCCAAGACTCAGAAAATCAATAAACTTCTGAAACAGATCTATGAGATGGAAGTTTTAGAAAGAGTCATTAAAAAGGAAAATACATACTTGACTTAAAGAAATGCAGAACTTTATAACATGAACCAAAGTCTCAAGGAAAAGCATGATAAAATCAAGGACAAGAACATGGTGCTGATAAGAGAGAACATGAAGTTGTACATGTAGCTTAGACTTCTGAGGCCAAAGTTAAAAGAGTCTCAACCTCCAACACAGGATCAAATAGGTTTGGAAACTCTAGCCGAGTTAGCTACAACAATGGTGGATATACCACAGTCTTCCACACAACAAGTTAAAGCTCGCAGATCTGTACGATGAAGAGTTGCATCATCAAAGAGGCCTTGAACACTCAGCAAAGCATCAAGGTAATCAATTTTTGCAATTTTGAAGTTTTGGACAAAGCTAAGTTTTTAGTGGTTTAGGTGAACAGGACGATTGTTCATTAACCACTGAAAGAAGAGCTTTCGGTAGTTAATACACCAAGAATTCCTTTGTGTTAACCACCGAAACCTGTAACTGGCCGGAGATAAATTTTGCACAGATCGAGGTTTTACTAATCCAAATCATTTGAAAACACTTGTAATGGGTAGATGTTGAATTATATAGTCAGATTCAAGATCCATTTTTGGTTTATAAGGATTAGAAAAGGTAGCCAAGTTGGTTTTGGCACCTATTTTGGTGGCAACAAATTAGGATTTTTTCACATCTCAACAAATTTGAATTTTATCTCTTGGAAGAGTCATCAATCAGCCTTGGAAGGCTATTCTGCACTGCACAAGGACTCTACAAGATCTTAAGACCATGAAATGTGGAATTGACCTCATTTTGAGGATCATTCCTTATATTTTGCAAGATAGTTTTGACTTTCTATTTTTATCATATCTGATCCATTAATTTAGAATCTAGATACTGTGTTGTAAAATCTATAAAGCTGAAAACATAAGGTTAACATGAGGTTCGATTTTGGGTTCTACATTCTATTGTTTTGTATGAAAGACTTTTTCTTTAATATATCAAGCCTGCAAGCTTCTTTCATTTGTTATTGTCAAACGCTCCTTCATCATTGTCTATGCATATGAGTGGAATTCATTCTTTTGTCTCTGTTTAATGCTCCTATGATAATTGTCATCTTACTTTTGATTGTTAAGCAAGAATCATAAGCATCTTTGGCTAGTTTGTTGACCCATCATATATATGGTTTATGTATGTTTTGGTTAACCGATTGGTTTTCTTATCTATTTGTTATACAAATCTATCTGATAAATATCTCTAGAAGGCCTTGTATTGCATGAATATAGTTAGAATGTCTTGAAAATTCAATCCAAAGATTAAGATATTCATCTTGATCCAAACCCACACCTATTATTGAGAAAATAGTTTCCAAAAATATTAAGTTACCAGGAATCTCTGACTTACAACCTAGGAGAGTTTCCTGGAGTGATAACAAAGCCTCTAGCTTCAGAGCGTGGAAGACAAGGATTGACATCATCATTGCCAAGAATAAAGTGATGGATATCGTGAAAGGAAAGATCATGGAACTAGAGTTTGAAGAAGGAAAAGAGAAGGAACCACAAAATGTTGCAGTTATGGAGAAGTTCAAAGACAATGACATCAATACCATGAGTATCATAGTGGAATCCATAAAATACCACTTGATACCCTACATCTCCCAACTTGACTTATCAAAGAAGATGTATGATGCCCTAACAAACCTCTTCTCAGTCAAAACAAATTGACAAATAATGAGTCTGAAGAATGAGCTCCGTGACATGAAGATGAATGATGATGACATCATAACATCATATATTGTGAGAATATCTCAAATAAGAGATCAACGACAAGCTATTGAAGAAATCGTTTCAGAGAAGGAATTGGTAAACATAGTACTCAATGGTCTTCCCAAGACATGGAATGCATTTTCCACAAGCATGAACACAAGGAAGGAGTATGTGACATTTGAATAACTTTGGACTTGTTTTTCTCAAGAAGAATCAAGGATCAGTGCAAAAGAGAAACCCCAAAAGAATTACGATGATCAAGGATTCACAACAAGATTCAAGAATTTTAGGAACAAAAGGAAGTTTGGTTCAAGGAGGAAGCCAAATCAAGAGAAAGACATTTTAGAAGTACAATTATTCAACTCTCCAAAGTATGGTCACTACAAGAATAATTGTCCCGAGCTAAAAAAAAAGAAGGAGAAACATGAAGCATCAGTTGTCGAAGAAAAGGAACCTACAAAGAAGAGTAAGCAGGATGAAAGAGACTTCTTCTTTTGAAGGGAACAATACTCTTCTTAGTTCTTGTACATATCTTGTTTGCATCGTCTCTATACATATCTTGTATATCTATCTCTTAGAAGATAATGTGTTCCAATAAGAACTATACCAATGGAAGAACAACAATATAAGGATTGATATCATTAGATAATACATGAAAGAATGAAATACATCAAGAAAATCATGTGGAAACTATTGCAAGAAAAGCCGAATAAATCATGAAGTGACCTAGAAGAAGCAAATATAGAAAGAAGTCATCAATAAAGAGGAAATTGGATAAAGTCTTATGATGTTTTGTAGAAGACAACAAGATGGAAGCGTGGACTCTGTTAGATAGAGAGAGCCAATTATATATTGCAGAAAACAATAAGGATGCAGACAGAAGGATGGACTCTATTAGGTGGAGGGAGCTGATTACATGCACTCATACATGAAGAAAGGATTAGGAGGGAGATAATATTACGATCCATTGAGTATGATGAAGTATATATCCATGGTAGTAACCATGAAAGACAATACGTGCTTAGTTCAACCTCAGAAGAAGTCTTCTTCGAAGAGAAGCCTTAAAGTATCCCTGGTTGTCCATCTAGATCCGTGATCCTATGATAAAAGAAAGAAGTGGAATCTTTAGGGCATGGAATCTATAAGAAACTCCATGGAACCAAAAGATAAGCATGAACATGAAGATTCCAATAAAGAAGAGAAGCCTGAACAACTAGTCATTGTATCGAGAATCACAAGATTACCAGCTTAATATGAAAGAAATCAAACATAATTGAAATTTTTGATGAAGAAGAGTGTACAAAAGACTTATAAATGAAAGAATTGCAAGATTCAGAACTAGAGGTTCTCCCAGACAGAGAGAGAAGACTATGATGATTGCTTGTTCTGGTAAACCATAAATACCTCTACATGAGTCATTATATCATCCATGGGTTGGAGTGCTACATCAAGATGAATGAAAAGACTATTCTCTAGAGAAATTTAACAAAGAGAATATGAAGAGCAGCCTCAATACTTTGAGTCATACCATAAAGAGACTCTTGTATACAGATGGAAGAAGATAACTTGGTAAAGAACCTCCAATGCACAACAAAAGCATAGTGACGATTCTCTATAATAGAGATATTGTGTCAAGATGATTACTCAATGGATTAGATCTCATGATGACAAAAGAAGTGCCACATGGATATGTTTCAGTGTTCCAACAATGATATACTTTATTGATCATAGATACATAAAGCCTTCAAAGAAAAACCAGTGCTCCAGAATGAAGTACATTTGAAATCAAGCATTATATAATCCGTGATGAAGTTCAGAAAGGAGAAAAAGGTTCTCCAATACATATCTCCAAAGATGAGTAGATAAACAAACATCTTGGTAAAGCTTCTATCCAAGATGAAAGAGTTTGCGTAACTCAAGATGGAGCTCATGGAGACAAATTCCTTATTGAAAAAGGAAGAGATGACTCCCAGGTTGGGAGGGAGCACAAATATGTATTTATTAATGGACAATCATTTTTTCATTTTGAAAAATGATCCAGGATGAGCAACTTCCTTTCCAGTTCGAAAAGTGGATTGAGATTTCTAACGGGAAACAATTTCCCATTGTGGTTAACATGGGAAATGGTCCAGATTGTTGATGTATCATAGATAATGACTTCCCATTGTGGTTAACATGGGGAGTGGTCTAGGGAAGTCTCTCTTCTTGAGGGTTACTCAAGAAGACTGGCCCACCTCACCGGACACTGATTTCTCATTGTGGTTAACATGAGGAATGGTCTGTTTTGGAGGTTGATACATGACAATCTTTTCCTCTTGTGGTTAACAAAGGAAATGATCCAGATAGTCATTCCTTAGAGTTTATACATTCTCTCCAGGGTGCACTTTGATTATTGTAGGAGGAATGGCCCAGGGTGGGGAATGGTCCAGGGTCAACAATCAAGGACAGACATTCCTTAGGGTTTATACATTCTCTCCAGGGTGAACTTTGATTAGTGTAGGAAGAATGGCCCAGGGTGGGGAATGGTCCAGTTTTATAAATCAGGACAATTATTCTTCCTTTCTTGAGAAGAATAGTCCAGACAACTCATCATTGATGTTTTACCTTTTTGAGGGAAGATATTATTTCAGATCTCACAGATGTGAGTGAAATATTGGCCCAGATGATTCAGTTTATATCATAACATTGTTTCTGTGTAGGTTGATATCAGATGTTTGTTATGAAGACTGCATGACAGTAGATGTATACTATTGTGGTGGATGTGTTCCACTATTTGTGACTATACGTTATTGATCAAATACTTGTGTGCTACTTGGTGTGGTAGTGTACCACTGGATTGTAGTTATGTACTACTATGGATAGACACAGTTGTGTTCTATTTTTCTTTGATTTCCTTGAATACTATTAACAGTATTGGAAATGATTATCAATTAGATGGATAATCAAAGGACAAAGATTTTCCAGACAAAAAATGGTTCATAGCATTTACTCTTCTATATTAGAAGAATGGCTCCTGTATCACTCTGTGGAGTGATCATCATGTTTGATTACTCATGTTAGCGATAAAAAATGCATTGGCATTTTTTAAAGAATGATGCCTAATCTTTTAGGGAACATTTGACTAGCTTCCTGATCTCCAAATGAAGATTTGAAAGAACCATTGGAAAGATTAGGATTTCTAGATGTCGATCGACTATTCAAGCATGTAAAACAAACTCTCCATGACTGAGAAATTTGATTTAAAAAAACTCTGCGCTTTCACCAGCTAACTCGTCTTGAATTTTGCTAGTTAGCTAGTGAAAGCTTTGCTTTTCACCAACTAAGGAGTGGATTTTTGGGTAAATTAGCTGGTGAAAGCCTGTCACAGCCAGAATAACCGAATTTTTGCCCAGATTGAGATTTTTTGAGTTTGAATGGTTTGAAACCACTTCAAATGGATAGTTGTTGAATTATCAAGTCTGATTCAAAGGCTAGTTTTGAGGGATAAGGTCAAAAAGAGATTTTTCAACTACATTTGGCATCTTTTTCAAAGGAAGAATATCATGGGTTTGAAGACACATCATCTAGTTTGAATTTTATCTTTGTAGAACCAAATCAAACAACGTTGGGAGGCTAAAACTGCACTTCATCAACAATCTACTACTCTTAGAGATCATTAGATAGGGCCTTTTCCTATTTTGTTTTGATTTTCCATTTTTAGTATTCTAGATCCATTTTTATAGGATCTCATCCTACACTTGTTGTATCTATTTTGATTTGACTATTTTTAGTAAATCTGATCCATCTTTCAAGGATCTAGATTTCATCTTGTAAGGATATAAATCCAAAGACATTTGGAGCATCAAAGGAGGTTCAATCTAAGAGACATTTTCTATCCATTGTACTTGAATTCTTATTTTGATAATAGAATCACAGTCCTCTTTTGTTTTCAATATCAGATTCTTTCATATATTTCATGATTCTACACTTTATTCCAGTTTAGTTTAGCTTTTAAGAAATGTCATCTTCTTATTAAGCTCATAAACTTAGATTAAAGAATTTCTTGCTTTCTTGTATGACCCTACATATAGTTGTATTTGGTTATCTGGACTAGTATTCTTCATCCCCTTTTTTTCAACTTTGTTGTCTGATTATTGTTCTCTAAAAGCACTTTTTTACTCAGATACATGATGAGTGGTTACTTGCATTAGCTATTGAGTTATCTTATTGTTCCAAGCATACAAATCTACCATATTCTTAAGTTACCAAGAACCTTTGGTCTACAACCATAAAGGGTTTCTTGGAGTGATAACAAATTGGCGCCATTTCTGAGGAGAGGAGATTGAAGTTCAGCTTCCCTGGGAAATGACATTAGATCCATCTTTGATGATAGACAAAGCCTTGACATCATTTGGTTGTAATCATCTATCTGGGGATTCCATGAAGTACGAATTTAGTGGCGACTCCATTGTTCAGAAAATTGTTGGTGACTCCATTGGTATGACATGAACAAGATCTTAGCAAAGAGGTATGCATTCTGTGATTTTTCAAGTATTTCTGGTTTCCCTAATCCAGTACCTAGAAGAGATGAATGGGAACATAGCCTTCCCAGATTTCGAGGAGAAGAATGGGAAGTGTCAGTTGAACACTTATTGGATTTTCATGATTTTATTCATCGACTTGAAATTGTACATGAGGATGTTCAGATTCGGCTCTTCTTTTTCTCATTAGAGGGAATTGCTCGTGAATGGTGCCAGTCTCTTCCTAATGCAAGTGTTATTTCTTTGACAGATTTCCATTCAGCCTTCAATTCCTTTTGTAAAGATTATTTTCCAGTTGAATATCTTTTTGAAGGATGTTGTGAAGAGTTTTCTTCATTTCATAAAGTTGTATTTGTTAAAGAAGACATTTACCATGTAGGACAAGAGGTGTTGAAGGATAATAGTGACATATCCGACATCATATCAAATGTGTCTATTGTTTTGAATATTGATCAAAATCAACATGTCTCTTTTAGATGTATTGATGTCGAAGAACCAATGCATATATCAGAAGGAGAAAGTAATAGATCAACATATTTCAGATCTATGGCAAATACTATGAGCAACCCTCAACTTTCAGATTTGCAGACACAGGAAAATTATAGCAGACATGAAGACTTGAAAGGTGATGAGCAGATTGACCAATCAGTAAGTGAAAGTATTGCATCTGTAGTATATGTTGAAGACAACCCACATTTTCCAGATTTGCAGACAAAGGCGGTTTGTAGCAGACATGAAGAGGAAGATGATAAGCACAAGGGTCCAGATCTCAGGCGGCCTGCATTCAATAGTGAGATTAGTAAAAGAAGCCTTCAACATCTTTTCAATTTACAATTGGATCATCACTCCAAAGAGGTATTTCTTTGTGAATTTGATGACCCTTTTGCTGACTATTTGGAGTCTATGAGCAGCATAAATCCAAAAATATTTTTGTCAAATGAAGGCTGGTCTTGTCATCTTTTCAAATTGCATTACCACAATCTATGGTTCTTTTATATTTTGGGAAAATATCAAACATGATATTATCAAGACAATTACTTTCTTGGCTGCTTTGGAAATTTAGTTTTACTTGACCAATCTATCTATACTGGTTAGTGTAGGGATTGATAGAAGAATAAGCTCTTTCTTTGAGAAAGTAGATTACTTTCAGTTTTTTTAATTAGGCAAAGAGACTCCCTTTTCATGCTTAATGTCTCGATCTGCATCATCCATCCATGTTGCGGCTACTCAATTAGCCTCAAGTCAATCTCTCAAGTGTTTATTGGAGATTCAGAGAAATTTGATTTTTTCCCAAGGGAGTTTTTCTGGGTTTTCACCAGCTTATTGGTTTTGAAATATGCTAGTTAGTTGTTGAAAGCTTTCCTTTTCACCAGCTGAAGGGGCGGATTCAGGGAAAATTAGATGGTGAAACCTGTTACAAGGCAACAAGGTTGTATTTTTGCACAGATTTGACTTTTTCTCAACCAATTCTTTCGAGGTTGGTTTCTAAAGATGCAGAGAACCTTGGAGAAAAGTCACAAAGATCAGAAGGTTTCAAGATCTAGTTCATATAGATGTACAATCAAAAATAGGAATCATGAAAACCATTTCAGATAAGTATCAGGTAGCAGTCTTGCTTGGGAAAGGTGGGTTTTGGAGTGAATGGTTCAAAACTTCCCATTTGTCTTATGCTGACATTAGTACTAGGTATAATTATGTATCGATCTGCATCATCCATCCATGTTGTGGCTACTCAATTAGCCTCAATTCATCCATCAATCTCTCAAGTGTTTATTGCAGATTCAGAGAAATTTGATTTTTTCCCAAGGCAATTTTTCTGGGTTTTCACTAGCTTATTGGTTTTGAAATATGATAGTTAGTTGTTGAAAACTTTCCTTTTCACAAACTGAAGGGGCGGATTCAGGGAAAATTAGCTGGTGAAACCTGTTACAAGGCAACAAGGTTGTATTTTTTCACAGATTTGACTTTTTCTCAACCAATTCTTTCGAGGTTGGTTTCTAAAGATGTAGAGAACCTTGGAGAAAAGTCACAAAGATCAGAAGGTTTTGAGATCTAGTTCATCTAGATGTACAATCAAAAATAGGAATCATGAAAACCATTTCAGATAAGTATCAGGTAGTAGTCTTGCTTGGGAAAGGTGGGTTTTGGAGTGAATGGTTGAAAACTTCCCATTTGTCTTATGCTGACATTAGTACCAGGTATAATTACTAAGGAGAAATGGATGCTCTAGAAGAGAAGACAGGGAGAAGAAAACTAGAGGCTGGTAACATTCGATACTTAATTTGTTTACAGAGGCAGACATCTTATGTTGATCATTTGAAAGAAACAATGGATTATTTGTTGAAAGAAGCAAGATTGTTACATCTTCCATGATATTTTTAGAGAATTCCAGTATATAATTTTCTTTAGTATATGGCTTTGTAGTGGTAAGATAAAACTTTAAAAGATGGAATGGTCCAAATCCTTATGTTAAAGAAGGTGGATTACAATAGAAAATTGGTGTAAATGTGGCTTTACAGTCTTTTATAGACCACACAGGTCCTATAATCTGTCTGGCAGCACATAATATGGTGGTTACTGCAAAGGAGCACAGAGTAGACAAGTATTGGTATCATGCAATATGGATTGTACTGTTCATATGCAGGATTTGGAGGGTGGAAGTGTTCTTTCATTAACTATAGAAGGTTCCTGAGAATGGAAATCTAGATGCATTATTGTTAGCTCTGAAGTTCATGACAAAATCCTTTCAGAGATGATAAATCTATGTAAAATACTATCACATGAATGCAATCTAACTGACCTATTTACACCAGATCATATGCTTCTTTTCTTCCTGCAGTGAAGGAAACATCCTTTTGTCGTCCTCGAGTTCATTCCATTTGGAAAGTTCTAGTAGATATTTTGTTTGCAGATCTGACAGTGGCTCAAGAATGATAGGTTGTTGTAAATTTGCAATGAGATAAATCAAAATAACACTGAGTCTTTGGTGAAACAACAATTTTGAATATGAAAGGTTTCTTTTTGGCCAAAGACAGAGCTTTCACCAGCGCAAAGGGAAAAATTATAACCAGTTAGCTGGTGAAAAGAAAAACTTTCACTAGCTAACTAGCAGATCGTAAGGTGAATTAGCTGGTGAAACTACATAAAGAATTTTTTGGAAAATTAAGCTAAAGCAAAGCAATTTTGGAGTATTTGAAAAAGTATGGGAGCATCAAATGATTAACCACCAAATCAAGAAAAACTTAGCATCAAAGATTCGTGGAAGATCCTCAGACTAAAGAGGTCGCAAAGGAGGCATCTAATATGGTCTTAGCAGATGACATTTTTAGTTCAATAGTTGCAGTTGTTACTGAGGGTTGTTCCATTTTACAACAACATGAAGGTTTTAATTCGGTATACAATATCCTCAAATATTGGTGAAGTTGCTTCAATATTTCTAATGGCAGCTCTAGAAGGAGATGGCCATACACTTGTAAGATTTCCCCAACTCAGGACATGAGACCAATGTTCCTCTTGGGAAGGGTTTTAGGTGTCTCTTTTCAAAGAAACATCACATGTTTTCTCCTTCAAAATCGATCCATGTGATTACTTCTCAACTGGCAAAGCTAAAGCTATAACCCTTAATCATTCATTAACAAGGTTTTGAGCCATGGACTTATAGGAGGAAGAAGATCTATGATAATCTATATTCATCATGGCTAGGCAGCCAATATCCATATTTGTGGAAATATATATTGGGTTTTGGTACATTTTATTTCAGAGGACCTAGGTGGCTGGCTCGGCCTTCTAATTCAATATGGATCAGTTATCTTCTGAAAATATTCTTCCAGATTCCTTTCAAGGTAATGGCATGACTGAACAACTTGCATTGATATGGAGATCAAAACAAAAATGGAAATTGGTTCACAAGGTGCAATGATTCTCTTCGAAGAAACCGAGTAGGGTGAAGTGTTTGATTCAACACACTAGGGCATCTCAAGACAAATGCTTTTGTATCTGAAGCTGCTGGAAAACGAAAAAGTCAAAGACCTCAAGCTGCCTGCAATACTCTCATTTCAAGGTTGAAGTTATCCTGGAATTTTCAAAACCATGGTTACATATCTTACCATCCTGCCTATGTTCAACACTTTTCTTCTTAATGAAGATATTGCCACAACAGATGCCATGTCAATGTGCAAACAACATTTCCAGGGGAGTTTGAAGCAGACATGCTACAGATAAAGAAGATTGAGAATGACAACAACAAACTTTGGAAAATAGACAGATGATAAATTGTAAAGGCTGAATGACTCCATGCCCAATACTAAAGGTACAGGGTCTGCCAGGTTCTTGGAGACCTTGCAGGGAGGTCTCCATCCCAGTTGGAGAAAGATGTTAGCGATAAAAGATGCACTGGCATTTTTTAAAGAATGATGCCTAATCTTGTAGGGAACATTTGACTAGCTTCCCGAGCTCCAAATGCATATTTGAAAGCACCATTGGAAAGATTAGGATTTCTAGATGTCGATAGACTATTCAAGCATGTAAAATAGACTCTCCATGACAAAGAAATTTGTTTTTAAAAAAATATGCGCTTTCACCAGCTAACTCGTCTTGAATTTTGCTAGTTAGCTAGTGAAAGCTCTGCTTTTCACCAGCTAAGGAGCGGATTTTTGGGTAAATTAGCTGGTGAAAGCCTGTCACGGCCAGAATAACCTAATTTTTGCCCAGATCGATATTTTTTGAGTTTGAATGGTTTGAAACCACTTCAAATGGACAATTGTTGAATTATCAAGTCTGATTCAAAGGCTAGTTTTGAGGGATAAGGTCAAAAAGAGGTTTTCCAACTACATTTGGCATC
>JZKD02S1951601.1:206711-217573 GCA_000966675.3 Picea glauca
TTGCTTTAACGGCTGCGATCAAATTGTGAAGTCGCATATCGCGATTTCAGGGTTTTCGTTGCATTGTGTTCTTTGCATATTGAAATCCCGATCCCCAAAACTCTGATGAAGCCTCTTGTCTACAAGTGGATGGTCCCGTACCCTGCTTGGTTTAACGGCTGCGTTCGAATCGTGAAATCGCTTATCGTTACTTTGGGGTTTTCGTTGTCTATTGAATTGGACTGTTCAAATTCCCTATCCCAGAATCTCTGATGACTTATCTCCCTTGCAAGTTCTGCAGATCTGACGGTTGTCAGCCTTTCAGGAAATTTGAATGGGATCCACCGGTCACTGGATCTCTGTCTTCCTTCTTCTCTGTAAATTCTTGCTGCGCGCATTTTCTTCAATGATGTTCCTCCTGAGCTTTTACGTCTGAATCCCCAAGGGGTTTTATCCCTCTTATCCTGCCATCTCCACTGTTGCCATTAATGACAACACCCATCAACACGAATTCGTTGCTTGTTCAATATTTTCCAACACTCCCTTCCCACTTTCTCTACATTCATTCATACATTGCATAATATAGTTGAGCACCCTGAACTATCGCACCTCTATTGTGGTATAACATCTTGCTAAACTTCAGAAGTTTTTAGATTTGGATAAAAATTGTTAGGGTGATAACATTGGCTCCAACTGGGGATGCTATCCTCCCAGTGAGGTAGAAAAGAAATCGTAGACCTGATGCCTAATCCATGGGGCTATTCCCCAAAACATGTGTGTTTCCCGCTCCTACCAAGCTCTGTGCACTGCTTCCAACTGCATTGGGGACGTCCAAGTGAATTATTGAAAACTGATTGTATCTAGTGCTAGAAAACTCAAACTGGAAAATTCTTGACTAACAAGATTTTTTTCACATCCCTACCTACCCTAAAACTATTGGGATGACCACTCTCTCAAGTGATGCTAAAGTGCCAATGCATCCAATCAAGCAATTGGCTTCTTGATTTTCCTTTGTTCACATTTTTCTCAAGTTGGTAGAAAAACGTAAAGGATGGGAGCTGAAAAAACAAATTGAATCCAAAATATAATCTTATGAATGAAGCAAATTCATCCTTCACTGAAGAATGTAATAGGATGGCCATCGAATATTGAAAATCATGAAAAATCGTTTCTCCCTGATGAGCAAAAACCGAAAGGCAAGAATCTTTCATCAATGTTAGTTGTTTTTTCTCTATTTCTTCTATTCTGAGAACATATTCGAATGAAATGGCCACGATAGGTTTGTTTTCTTAGCCATGCATATCAACAAAAATATTCATATATTCTTGAACATCTTCAAATATGACAACCATATAATATGCACCAAGGCTATCCTCTTGTTCATCAAACAACTCTGATGTGGTTTCATTAAATTTCTGGAAATTTGTTTGAGGACAACCACTTTGACTTTCCAGTGAATAAATATAAATAAGTTCCTTCTCATGCACTACTTCACAGTCTAGAGCTCCTGCGGATGGATTTTCAAAACCCTGATTTTCAGATGACTTGAATAAAACTACTGCCTCTTCATTATCTTTCTGTGTTTCTGATGGACAAATGGCATACACTGCTTCATCTAGGTCATTTGTTTCTTTATTGCTGGAAACTTCCATAGATGCAATTTTAGAATCTTCATCCATGTCTATGTTGCTTAAAAATTTAACCACGATGCCATTCTCAAGGGAAGAGAAAATAATTTGAAACACCTTTTCACGTTGAGAATCCATACTGATTTCGGGATGGATAAAATGACCTTGAACAATACTTTCTGGAGAAACTTCTTCTTCCTTTTTAGGCTGATAGTTGAACATAGACTGCAAATCTGAGTTGACATGACCCTTTGTGAGATTTTCCATAGAATTATCATCACCACTATGTTCATGCTTGCAGGATCCCTATCTTTAGATACTACACATATTTTTCTTCAATAATTCGAAAGAAGAAAAACATAATGGTAGGGTTGTCCTACCTCATTTGAAACCATCTTCAATTTCATTGCCAACATATGGTTGTATTTCAGCACAAACAATAGGGTCTTCAAGCACATGAAAAGAATGTTGTGACATCTTGTCATTCTGCTCCATTGATCTAGTGTGGATTTGCATAAGCACATATTCTTTTTCTTTGATGATGATTTTAGGATTTTCTTTCAGTGATTTGAAAGAAGAAAAGAATAGAGGTAAGGAATTCCCTTTAGCTGATTCAATACTTTCTTCTTTGTAATTGTCATACGCAGCCTAATTACTTTCATTATACTACTAAAAAAGAACATTTTATGATATAGAACATCTGGTTGATTGTTCCAGGGGGTCAACATCGTAATCATCATATTCATCATATTCATCATATATAGGAAAATCATTAACATATGCCATGTCATCTAACAAGAACATACTTAGAACATCAACTTGTTCTTCAACAAGCTGCTTTTCACACTCATATTCTTGACTATCTACAAATGAATACATAAAATGATCAACCCTATGTTCATCATGGGATGGATCAACAGTTCCTCTTTCAACAAGTGGGATGTAATTTTTTTCAAAATCATTAGCATTGGAAACTTCAAGAGGACCTATGATATTGTCAATTCTATGCTCAAGATTCCAATCAATTATTTTTTGTTCATATTCACTTTCATGTCCTTGAACATTCAACCCCTCATTTTGGGTTTGTTTACATGCTTGGATTTTGTGTTGAATGTCCTGAGCATCACTAAACATTTTTTGTAAGGACCCAGGTCTTCTTTCCATCAGGAGGAAAGAAAAATATAGATGAACAACAGTTGCATAATGGAGCATGGCAACATCTTTAGAGGGTTGAATTTCTTTGGACAAATTATAATAGACGCTAGGGAAATTTCTACTGAATACATAAATAGATTCATTGCTGTGTCTTTTCAAGGCATAAAACTTAGTGAGTTGCAGGTCTAAGGATTTCTCCTTTCCCCAAAATTAAAAAAAAAACTTCTTCAATTCCACCCATGAGCTGATGGTTTCTAGGTGTAAGTGTTTGAACTAGTGTTTGGTGTCTCCTTTCAAGGATTGAGAGAAAAATCTCATACGCACATCATCATATTCAATCTTAAATAAATATATAAAATGCTCAAAGCCTTGAATGTGCTTTTTAGCAGATATGATACCCGATTCTCCGTCAAACAAAGGTAGGAACTCATAGTAATTTGGAGGTAAATCATGAAGGGTTTGGGGTAGCTTTAAGGGTATATATCTATGTCGGGACTTAGGGGGTGTTGGGACAAGAACAGTGGGAGAGACATTGGTCTGAGTCTCACAAGATTCATCAACTTGGTCATTGTCATTGCGTGGCCTAGGTGAAACCTTTTTATCAGAACCAACAACAAGGAGAGGGTATGCATGTGCAACGTATAGAGGAGGAAATATAATTTTAAGTCTTTCATGATCATTATTAAGATACAATAGGTAAAAGAAAGTTCGTTTGGCATTTTCAAGGAAGGAGTAGAGGCAACTTAAAATGAAAAGTAAAATACTTTGTAAGAGGTCCCATTTTCAGTACCTGTTTTCCCTCATGATGCCCTTCCTTGCCCCTGTCAAGGGGTTTCATCTTTCAGTGATGTTTTTGTCTCACACTTGAAGTATTGAGAGCAAGGTCGCCTCTTGGAAATTCAATATTCTTCTATCAGTGGAGTCGCCTTCAAACCGAAGTGGAGTCTCTAGAGCAGGAATACAACCAATGTGTGCCTAAGTGTCTGCCTCTCTCAGGCCCTAGAACTCAACCATGTCGTTCTTCCCAGGGAAAATTTTTAAATTTCATCTCCGACAGTGGCGCCAGAATGTTAGCACTCTGTAAATTCTGTCCAGCTGAATAGACAGATGAAAGAGGTAACTATTTCAACCAGCTTAAGAGTTGAGGCACTAGCCTGCTCAACTCAGAGAGGGATCTCTCATGTCACTTTATACATCTATGGAAATCAGTGGCTAGAATTGGTTTGTTTTGGGGTTTTAATAAAGTTGTTGAAGAGATGAAGATGACCTTTGGGCTATGGGGTCAAGAATGTAGGATGCATTTCCAAATCGTGAAAACAATCAAGAGGAAAAGGCTAAATGAGGAAGTGACTTCTGAGTTTATGCTTGAAAATTTTAGATGGTATCAGAAGAAAACAAACACACAACTATTATCAGAGCATTACAGTAATGGATTTTGAAATGGTTTGGAAGAGATGAAAATATTTTAAATCGCCAAGCCAAGAGCAATGAATAATGAATTATGGACTTTTAGTTTCTCAATTTAGATAGAAGAAAGAAAAATGAAGATACAAAATATCAGGAATCACACACTATGAGAGAAACCAAGACTCATAACACCACAAATTAGAATTTTTTCATAAAAAGTCCCCAAATCTGCCTCTACACCCATGTATTCATTCCAGCCCTAGAGATTTATAAAGTTTTCCTGCACAAAGGGAAGGCTCTTCTTTTCTCCATGCTTCTATACTCATGAGGCCAAGCATTAATAGAGGAATTTCATATGGAATTTAAAACGTTCCAACTTCCTCATAATTCTAAAAACAGATACAAGTTACAAAAAGGAAGAACAATTGTATTATTTAAAGGGACCATCAATAATCAATCTGTCATATCATGAATCCCTTCTCTTAGTCCGACATCTATCCAAAACTATCTGAAATACACCAAAATTTTATCTGAGGATTCACCTTAGCTTGGCGATTTCTTCCTTTAGGGTACTCCACCGATCGAAATTTTCCCCGACGCTCTCTATCATCTCGGTTTTGGCCTCTGATTTCCTCCTTTTTCTACTCTTCTTCTTTGCGGCTGGGTGGCAAGTGTTATCTGCATGTTCATTTATGACAAGATCCCTCATAAGGGGGTTTAATTTTACTCCTGACTCTATCTTAGTTTCAGGTTCGGTATGAAATTTAGTCACCAGCATCTGCAAGACCCATCTTTCATTCTTACTTATTGACCTCCTTGGTACCTTAGCTGAGAACCCAGTTGTGCCATACATTATTTGACGAGTAATATCCATGCCTTTCAGACTTCGCAAAGACCTTGATTTGGCAACCCTTTGAGTTTACAGAATTCAGGAGCACAGGCCGAGCTTGTTTTTCTTACGCATAAGATGACAATTTCCCAGAATAGGATAAAATGATTCATATCTGAGATTTGATGGTTTGTGTACTTTTCTCATGAATTCTGCCATAGTACCTTGGTGTTCCTCACTTCATTAATCCACTTCGAATGATGAGCCTCGAGTTAGTTATCTGGCAGTGTCCTTTTGGTACGTCATCCAGGAAAGTACCTAGACTGATGATGTAAGGTCATCTGAACAACCGCCATCCTCTTCGTGAGCTATCGACATGACATTTTGAACCACGTGACATCGGGGCCATAGGAAAAGTGTTTACAAGCAATATGTCGTCTCCCTCGATGCATGTGTAAGATATCCACGCGTTCCTCGTCAAAACCAGAGTATTTTCTATTCTATTTGTTTGTCCTATGTAGGCTTCGACCGTAGATATGAGATTCTTCAAGATCGACGGCCCGCCAAGATACTCCCTTCCCACTTCCTCTACATTCATTCATATGCCATGGAATATAGCTGAGCGCCCTGAACTATTGCGCCTCTACTGTGGTATAGCATCTTGCTAAACTTCAAAAGTTTTTAGATACTAATAAATTTTTTTAGGGTGATAAAAGAATGTCTCGGGAGAATCTACAACAAAGGAACTATGGGATAAGTTAGGGAATTTGTATCAATCAAAGTTCCTTGTAAACAAGTTGTTTCTTTGAAAGAAGTTGTATCATCTTAGGATGGAAGATGGAGATTTTGTGACAGAACATCTAAATGCCTTTAATACTCTGGTAAGTCAACTTGTCTCTATTAATATTATTATTGCAGAAGAAGATAAGTGTATTACTTTGTTATGTTCTTTGCAAGACTCTTGGTATAATATGGTTGTAGCAATTGGTAGTACCACTCAATATACATTGAAGTATGAGGATGTAGTTGCATCCTTGTTATTTGAAGAGATGAAGTAGAAAAGCATGGATGTTCATAGCACAGATGCTTTATTTGTAAGAGGTCATACCCAAGACAGGAATACTGGTAAGTATTCGGGGGGGATACCTGAATATACAGGTAGATCTAAGTCTCCAAGAAAATATTTGAGGAAATGTTGGAAGTGTGGTAAAACAGGGCATTTTAAAAAAGATTACAAGTCTAAGAAGGTTGATAAACCAAAGTGATCTAATAATACCTATTCCACAAAGGAAAAAACCTCCACTAAAGAAGGAGGTGATGTTTACCTAGCATCTACAGGTACACATGCAGACTGTGATGTATGGTTGATTGACTCAAGTGCATCATACCATATGAATCCTCGCATGGAGTGGTTCTTTGATTATGAAAAATACGATGGTAGTGATGTATTCCTAGGAGATGACTTAATATCCAAAATCATGGGATGTGGAAGGGTTAAGTTTCTACTAAAATATAGAAGGATTAGAACTCTCCTTGGGGTTCTGCATATTCCAAAACTAGCCAGGATCCTAATATCTATAAGCAAGTTGGATGATGCAGGAGTGGCTACTGTATTTGGAAAGGGCACTTGCAAGATGGTAAGAGGAGCAATGGTGTTGATGAGGGGTGTTTAGTGTGGAACTCTGTACCATTTGTTGGGAATAACTTATACTAATGGGTGTAACAATTATGTTGTCCATGAGAAGATAAATAAAGAAGACAAGACCAATAATGTCCCTGGAAAGAAGATCATGATGTGGCATCAAAGATGGGGGCATATTGGAGAAAAGGGCCTTCGAACACTACACGGTAAAGGTATGGTTGAAGGTATGTCTAAGTGCACTCTGGATTTTGATTTCTATGAACATTTCATATACGTTAAACAAAATCGAGTAAGATTTCCATATGGTGCTACAAGAGAAAAGGGGATCTTAGAGTTGATACATAGTGATGTGTTTGGACCTATGCATGTTCCATCACTAGGTAAGTTTGTGTATTATGTTTCATTCATAGATGATTTCGCAAGGAACACATGGATTTATTTTCTTAGAAATAAATCTGAGGTATTTGATAAATTTAAAGAGTTTAAGGATCTGGTAGAAAATCAGACAGAGAAGAAAATAAAGGTATTTAGAACATATAATGGTGAAGAATTCTGCGGAAATGAATTCGAAGAATTCTGCGGAAATGAATTCGAAGAATTCTATAAGAAGTGTGGTATAAAAAGGAATAAGGCTACTCCATACAATCCTCAGTAGAATGGAGTTGCAGAAAGGATGAACAAGACACTGATGGAAAAATCAAGGAGCATGCTCAACAATGTCGATTTAGGATAGGAATTCTGGGCAGAGGCAGTGGGTACAAAATTTTACCTGGTTAATCGATCAGCCTCATCAGCGTTGGATGATAAAACTCTGCATGAGGTATGGACTAGAAAGAAACCCTCTCTTGAAAATATTAGAGTGTTTAGCTGTGATGCTTATGTACATGTTCCAAAGGAAAATAGGAGTAAGATGGATAATAAAGATGAAAAGTGTATCTTTCTTGGTTATAAAGATGGTGTTAAAGGTTATAATCTTTGGAACCCATAAACTAAGAAGATTGTTTATAGGTGGGATTTGTTTTTGAGAGAGGTAAAAGATGTTTCCAAACATGAATTCCTACCAAGGAAAGAAAAAGAACCTGAGAAAATAGAGCTTGAGTTGGATGATGCAAAATCTAAATCATTTGAAGAAGATGAAGCAGAATAAGAAGAAGGACCTCATACCCCAGTATTGAGGAGATCAGTGAGAGAAAGAAGGAAACCAGAAAGGTATAGTCCACCTAATTTCCATTCCAATTTTTCTTTATCTATTACTGATGATGATCTCAGAACTGTCAGGGAAGCATTGAATTAAGAGGATAGTAAACTATGGAAAAAGGCCATGATTGAAGAAATGGATGCCTTGGATAAGAATGAGGCATGGGATATAGTTGAGTTTCCAGCCGGAAGAAAATCTATTGGTAGAAAATGGTTGTTTAAGAAGAAGTTTAATACAGAAGATAAAGTGGAGAAATATAAATCTCGGTTAGTAGAGAAAGGTTATTTCAAGGTAGAGGGAATTGAATTTGGTGATATTTTTTCTCCTATTTCCAAGTTAGCATCTATTAGATTTATTTTATCTATTGATGTTTCTTTTGATCTTGAAGTGGAACAGATGGATGTGAAGAAAACATTTCTACATGGGGATCTGCAAGAAGAAATCTACATGAAGCAGCCATAAGGATTTGTAGTGAAGGGAAAAAAAGAGTTAGTATGTAAGCTAAAGAAGTCACTATATGGTCTAAAGAAATCACCTAGGACGTGGTACCAAAATATTGACACATACATCCTTGGATTGGGATTTGTGAGAAGTAGGGTTGATCACTGTGTATATTCCAAGAAGGTTGCTAATCACTTCATTTATGTAGTGTTGTATGTTGATGACATGTTGTTGGTAGGAAATAACATGGATTTTATCAAGGAGTTGAAATCATAGTTATCCTCCAAATTTGACATGAAGAATCTCGGTGCTGCTAACTTCATTCTAGGAATGGAGATTAAAATAGATCGTGCAAACAAGAAAATCTGGTTCAATTAGAGAAAATATGTTGAGACGATATTGCAGATATTTAATATGCATTGACATAAACTGATCAACATTCCTATTCCTATAGGTGTAATGTTATCTACATATCAGTGTCCCAAGACACATGAAGAGGAAGAGGACATGTCCCCTGTTCTGTATGCCAGTGCAAAATGGCAGTTTGATGTGTGCAATGGTTTGTACTAGACTGGACATTGCACATGCAGTGGGAGTTTTGAGCAGGTATATGTCAAAACCAGGGAAGGAGCATTGGACAATAGTAAATAAGGTATTCATTTATTTGTGTGGCACTACCAATTATGTATTTTTCTACAAAGGAAGACTGGGATTGGACAGAGTGGTGGACATACATGGCTTTATTGATGCAGACTGGGCTGGAGATCTAGATCGCAGAAGATCTACAAGTGGGTATGTGTTTAACCTATTTGGAGGAGCAATCAGTTGGATGAGTAAAAGACAGGATGTAGTGGCACTCTCAACTACAAAATCTGAATGTACATGGCAACCACTCATGCAAGGAAGGAAGCAATACTTTTATTTTTCCTATGAGCTAATATGTTTGTAGTATTTTCACAAATTTAGCTTATCTTGAAGAAAAGTGTTATTGATATTCCATTCTACAATCATCTCCTACTCTTGATGAAGATCAATTACTTGATTTGGGACAATTATAGGTGTGTTTCTTGCATGAGATTCCTTCCTTAATTGTTCCATTGTTTGAAGAGATTGATTTTCTTTTAGGTGATGAGCATGTAAAACATATTCCTTGCCTACTTTGATGAAGTGATATTTATTTTGTTCCTTGTAGAAGATTGCTTTGTGATCATACAAATAAGGACTGCCTAAGACCATTCCACATTCATTGAGTCACAACACATCGCATATTACCTCATCCACAAACTTAGATGAAATTTCAAACTTTAATGTGCATTTCTTTGTTATGTGCAATTTATGGTTGTTTCTTATCCATTTAAGTGAGTAACGCTTATGATGCATCTGAGTGTTTAATCCCAATTGATTAACCACTTCCTCTGAAATAAATTAATATTGAGATCCATTATCTATTAATGTTTCTACCTTAGAATGCCTCATTATGACCCTTAAGTGAAACAATTTACTTCTAAAATCCAATCCATCACCAATTTTACATGTCAAACCAACCACTGAGATTTTAGATTCATCACGCGAATCCGATCCCAAGTTTGTTGGTTGTGTTTCTACTGCAACTGTTTGCCTCCCTTTCCTTTATTTGAACCACTTCGGTATCTTCTTGGGATGCAATTTCCAGCAATGGTCTTCATTGTTCCCTTCTTTCTTGCAATGCATGCAAGAGGGATTCTCTTCCTTTCTTGCCTCTAATTTTTTCTTCTTTCCATTCCACTTCATTTTTTCCTCTTTTCTTGGAGATGATTCCCATGATACACCAACTCATTTTTTCCCTACCTCAATGTATGTCGCTTGAACATAAACCTCATCAATATTAGTAGGTCCAAACATAAAAACAGTGTTACGAATGTTTGCAGGTAAACCACCTATCTACTTCATAAGAGTTTCTTGGGTATGTAAAGGAATATCTAACATCAATTCCATCTTACAAAAGTCATCTGTGTATTCTTTCACTGTTTGTCCTTTTCTTAGTTTAATACCTTTATGTTAGAAAAACAGGACCGTGGAGCAATAAAATAAAACAAATGCAGAAACAAAAACACAGAAGACACACAATGCAAGAGAGACAGATTTACGTGGTTCACCTAGTGTGGGCTACGTCCACCAGAGAAATTGCCAGGTCCTTCCTTTATTATTATCTAGCAAAATGAAGGGATAAAACCTACAGCAAAACCCGCTGTAACTTCCTCTTCTTTCTCTCATAGTCTTCTCTCTCAGAATACAATATTCACCCTCGTCTATAGCCGTAATACATTTCCCTCATAAAAGAGGGTTGCCTTCTAGAGAAAAAAACCCTAACATAATCTCTACCGTTAGATCTGCGACCTTATAATGAACGGTCCAGATTTACAATGAAACTACAATATACCTTTACAAGGCATTTTTTGCTTTAGGGGCTTCGCCCCCGAACCCCCGTTGGGGGCCCGCTTGCCCCCAGACCCCCCGGACCCCGCAGAGGGGGTACCCCCCCTCTGCACTCCCCCATGTGGAAGAGTGTACATACTTCTGGGGTGTAAATACTTCATGGGGTAT
>JZKD02S1951601.1:222132-236143 GCA_000966675.3 Picea glauca
TTTACATTCAATTAAAGCTTTCTATTTATAACCCAAAGGATAAAATTTCTTTCTAAGTGTAGGAACAAAAACTTGCCATGATGGAAATACATTACCCACTTGTTGCGTGCCATTTTACAACTTGATTTTCCACTAGATGAGTGTTGTTCATGCAAGTCGAAGAGATGCCAACTTGATTTGAGTTGCCTCATCCTTGATTTGTTGCACACTGCAATAAACCTCCATATTTATGACCCAGTTTTCAAACCTCTTTTCATTGACTTCACCATCATACATGGGTAATTAAAATTTTACATCAAGCTTAAGTAAGGGCATATCATTTTTATGTTTGTGAACACGTTTTCCTGCAGTGGATTTGGAACTTCAACTTGAATAAGAAGAAGAAATTGATGGAGAAGAAGGAGGTGAAGGAGGATTTTTAGGAGTATCCTCTTCTTCTTCACTTTTTACCTTTGAATATTCACCTAGAACCGGTTTGTTTCATTCCGAGTAATCCTCATAAAGAAGCTTCATCATCTCTGACATGGAGAAAAAAGTATTTTGAAAATATTTCTCCTTATGAGAAAGTCCCTCTTACGATGCCATCTTCTCACTTTGAGAAGTTATCTTTCTCGATCCAATCTCAAGATTCTCTTCAACAAGCTCACCTTCACCACAATTCAACTTTTCCCTAGTAATCATGCAAACTCAAAAACCAACCATCAACTAGCTCTCATACCACTTGATCCAAAAAGATCTTTTAAAGACTATGGTTGATTTTTAAAACATGAGTTCATTAACCATTTAGGAAAATTATGAAAGAGGAATAATTAATGACATAACATAGCATCCATAATGCAATATACAAATCTATAAATAAGCACAGAGAAACAACAAACCGTAACAACAAAAGTTGATAACGGAGTTCAGAAATATTGCCTACGTCTCTAGGCCTTTGTTTCAGTGGGTGAGGCTTTATTATTTCTCTTCAAATCCTAAAAAGTACATCATAACATTTCCAAAAGGATTACAAGCTTATATGGTTGTGTTCTTTCATATCTCAAGAACCCATCAAAACTGACGGCACTGAAAACAGATGAACGAAGCTCCCAGAAATGGATCGCAAAGTTTCTCTCCTCAATGGCTTCCCTGCATAAAAATGGATTTGGATTTTAAATTCCTCTAAATTTTCCTGTTCTGAACCTCCCTCCATGTGTCCATGGGCTAGTTCTAGCTTTATTGCCCCCCTCTGAACCTTCCCCCTGGTCGTATGTTGTGGCCATGTGGTTGTTCCCTTAAGCCCCCACGTGCCCAAATTTATTGTTGGCCCCTTGGTCTCCAAGTTCCTGGTCATGCCCTTGGTTGGTGGGCTAGCCTGACCAATTGGGCGTTATCCCCTCATATCTTAGCTAAGCATTGGAGGCCTGATTCATATGGTGCAGTCGTATGTGTTTGTGTTGAATGAGGGGATAGGTTGATAACAAATGTGTGTGCCAATGGATAGTGTAATGGTTATATGGTGAAGAGTCGTATGGTTTGCGTCAGGGCTGGGGATATGCCCCAGCCCTTAACTCCACTTGAAATACAACATTTTCACATTCAAATATTACTTTTACACTATGTTTAACAAGACACATCATGGGAGGGATGGTATCCCGACCTTTCCAAGTCTCTCTTCCCAGAACAGAGGTCATGGGTTTGATTCCCATAGATTCCATAGATTTTTCCACAAAAACCAATGGAGGGGTGCCACGTGGAAGCCCAAGACTAGGCCATGTGGCACCATGTTATTCACCAAATATATGCCATGTGTCAAACTCATATTTTTCCACATGTCAACAACATCTACCAAGTCAACATGCCACTATACCTACCATGTCATTGTACGACCGTATGACTTGGACAATTAGCTACCATGTCAGGAAAGTACGGACTGTACAGTCAACACAATTTTGCATGTTTGGAAAAATGAACAAACCATGATATGTTTCGGATATGACATTTGTTTGAGCCCATTCAAGTTGTGTTGGGTTCGTAACGATGATTCCTACACACACTTATGTTTTGAAGTAATTATGAGCACTTTGATTTTTAGGCCTTCCTGGACCCATTTTTGGTTCCTGGATCCATTATGGATCAATACCAGTGGGATGTGAGTTTTCTAAGTTGTGAGTGGACAATGAGAAACCACCCTCTTTTGTGAATTACTAGACTCAACTTAGGGGCATCTGGCTATAGATATTTGGAACAATCTATCTATGGTTGGGTAGAATGTTTGTCCTCGGTAGCTGGTTGCACAAATTTTTTAAAAGATAAGTGTTTGATTTGTTTATGTCTTCAATTTATGAGTTAAATTGATGTGCATGAACTCTATGTCTTTGAGAATGATTTATATGTTGTTGTAATGAATTTTATTATCTAAATTCTTTTCTAATTTAGAGTGTTTTAGATGCATGTAACTAATTGTAATAAATAACAGTTAAATTTGGCTGTAATTCGTAGCTGAAAGATACATGGAATTAATTAGTTAGCAAAAATATCGTTTTTATGAGTATTCTGCACCATAATGTCCCTCGATGAGGCTGAGGGACATTAAATTATGGTATCAAAGCCTCTAGGTCAAAACCCATTCTTGTATGGTATCAAACCCTTGTGAATTTCAGAAAACATTGATGTTGCAGACTTGTATGTGACGAATTTGTGGAAACATAGAGCGAAATTTGAGTGAAATCCCCAAATTCGTTAGTAAAATTCAAGTTTGAGTGACTCGAATTTGCTTAATGAATTTAATGGAGTAAATATGTGATTTGCAGAACCGAATTCTACTTGAAATGGTCAAATTTAAACTTTAATAACTGTTATAGATTTGTAGGCAATTTGGCAAATTGACAGTTGAGATTTATTTTGATCTTGAGATCGACGACCCGTATTCATCATGATAAATTTAAAAATTCATAAGGTTTCGACCATTTGGAAGGTTGAGTGAATCAACTGACAAGATCGCAATTTTAGAGGATGGAAAAATGGATAAGATCGACGGTTTGTGTTCATTTCATCCATTGGGAGGATGGAACATAACTGACTACCAAGATCAATTTCACTAATGGGTCGATGACCTAAATTCACCTTGATTGTGATTATTTTTTTTCTAAGTGATGGAGTTCAATGAAATACTATGTCGATGAAAGATGGTTAGATCAGTTATTTTGGTGAAGAGTTGTGTTCAGCCAAAAGAAGTCTCTGATCTCTAATGGTTTATGGTCGGGGATTGACATATTTTGGCCAAATTTTCTAAGTGTCAAAGTTCACCAATGAGAATTTTGAATGGGCAATGGTTGGGGATCGGTAGGATTTGATGAAATTTTCACACATACAAAGAGGATCACCAATCGTCGATAACTGGTGGTCGGGGATCGAAATAATCCAATGAAGGTTTCATGTGTTTAGGTATATTTTTTATCGTCAATGACCGAGAAAATGTGGATCGATGGATTGTGACGAGTGTTTTCATTTTTCGAAGAGAATTGGTCGATGATCGATGAAGGAAAAGAGGATAATGATGTCATCATCCATGTTTCATGCCATCTCAACATCCACATGTCATTCCACATCACCCAAGTTGACGCCTCATGATGATGTTTCATTCCACATCAACATCCATGTGTCATTCCACGTTAGCATTTTCCACATTATCCTAGAAGTGTCTAATGGTCAATGGTCAAGTCGGTCATTTGGGGAAGTGCATTTGATAGTCATCGAGGATCGTCAATCACCGATAGGATGATGGTAGGGAATTAGCCAAATTGGCGAGTTTTTTCATTCTCCAATGAATATTTCTGAAGTCTGAAGGTCGGGTCAGCTGGTTTGGAGTTGTGTGCAAATCCGTCCTCAGGGAATTGAGACAATGGTCAATTGTCGGGTCGATAGATTGGAAAAGGAGTCATGCATGACCAAAGGAAAGTGTCGATCACCGATCAAATGATGTAATCATATCAATGGATCATATTGCATGGGATTTGAGATCAATGGTTCATATTTAAAGGGATTCTATAATAGTAAAATAATAAGTTTTTTGCATTTTTTTGTGGTTTTTGAAGGTCATTAACTTGTAGGGTATTTTTGAGGGAACAAACACAATTTTATCCAATAAAAACACACAAGAATAAAGTTTACAAAGTTACACTTTGCCTCTATATATAAAATAAAACAAATTGGAGAGAGCTATCCAAAGAGCTAAATGGTTCGCAAAACAGAGCTTGTATGAGAAAGTTACAACCAAAATAGTAAGGGTAAAATTTTGGCACCAAATTTACTTCGAGAGGAAATAATCCCATTTTCAAAGTTTGTTTGGAGCACAAGAGAAATCTATGGAAAGCATATGACCCATAGAAGCCAACGCTAGTGTCATATTTTGGTTATGGGTACCTGAAAATGCATAGGAAGAGAAATAAGGTACCTATAGCATGCAGGGATAAATTGGGTAAAACAACCTAAACTTCTCTAGATCATAACTTTCAGCTCGGAGCTTAGATTTGAGAAAATGAATAGTCGTTTGAAATTTATTGAGGGACATAAGACATATGCCAACCCAAGATTTTGAATTGGGAAATAAAATCTTTCAGAAATTAATAAATATATTTCTATAGCAGTAAAAGAGTGGGAATTGCAGCATGTAAATGTTGTAAATTTTCACTTAGAACTCAGATTGAGGGATGAGTACAACCATTGAAAAGTTTTTTTTAGAGAGGAATGCATCTAATGGATCAAATTTTTAATTGATGAAGAAATAAAATATATTATATATGATGAAATTGTTGATGTTTGGACAGAATCAAGAAGATATTCTCTTAGATTAATAATTAATAATATAATTATTGATTATTAAATATTATATATAATAAGTAAATGATAATAATGAATAGTTAGTGATTATCCAAGGGATGTATGCTTTCATGGATGGTCATCATATGTTCTCTATATATGGAACACTCATCATTTTAATAATATTATCTCACATAGAAAAATCAACATGGTATGAGAGCAAATTTTGTATTTCCTAGCGGATAATGTACAACCCTGAATGTCAGATACAAATATCCAACTATAGATATTAATATGAGATTCCACATCTAGAAAATAGTTTTAAGATATCGGTATGTATAAATTTCGCTAAAAGGATTAAATATATACAAATATATTTTCCATGGACATTGTAATACCACAGGTTCCATTTTTTATGCAGGAGCATCTCTCCATGTCAGGTAGCTAGCCAACCAACCATGTCGAGCGCACGCATTCAATGCTGAAGAGAGGTGTAGCCCTCATCTTTTATTTTGAATTGAATGTAATTTAATTTCTTAGGATGTTGAGGCATAGAGTCGTTCCTTTGTGCAGGCATAGAATAGATCAGCCTTTAATGATTGTATGGCTGAGATCTAGATCCAGATGCTGGACTAGACAACCCATTCAATGCAATTGAATAGGGTAGGTAGATTGGAGGGAATAGCTCGAAGAGCCCCCTCATGTAAAAAGAGGAATTGTATCTCTTTGGTAGTAGGTTGGAATAGTTAGAAATCTGCAAGTAGAGAGTAGAAGAGAGAAGGAGCCGAGACCTTGTTACAGGTCGTGCTCAGGAACACCTTGTATAAACAGGCATTTGCCATTTTAATACAAAAAGAGCAGTTTTTATTGCATGTATTCTGTGTTAAATGAATGTCTGTGAGTGTTCCATTGTATGCTATGAATGTATGTTGTTATCATGCATTTGCAGAAGTATGTTTGATTTCAGGTGAAGTTCTTTGAGGCTTCACACCAGTAGGGTGTGACAGAAGGTTGCGGGTTCTGATAGCCGTGCACAGAGGATGCATTTCTGAACACTGTGGGTTCAGACGAAGACGTCCTACGGTACAAGAACTGGAATCAACAACTGAGTGAAGACCTCAAGGTTACTGAACACATTGGAGGCAAGGCTGTGTAGGAGAGACACAGTTGTAGACAAAAGCACTAAGGAGTTCTGTTAACCTCTGCCAAGTGGGCATTGAGCAAGTGCAAGGGGTGCACAGAGGGAGAACTTTGCTGTGAGTTCAGAAAGGAGGACCAGAATCACTAAGGATTCTGAGGAGCTTTGCCAAGTGGGAATTGAGCAAGTGCAAGGGGTGCACAATGGAAGACTTTTGTTGAGAAGTTCAAGAAGAAACAAAATCACTGAGGATTCTGAGAGCTCTACTAGGTGGGCATTGAGCGAGTGAAAGGAAGAGACACTCTGCCAGATGGGTATTTGAGTTAGTGTGTAGACAGACACATGAGAAGAGAACTCTATTGAGTTCTATATTTTGAAGGAAGAATCCACTGAGGTTTCTTCACAGGGTTGTTGAAAACCCTGCAGACCCAGCAAGAGGTTGCTTGAGTGAAGGATAGCCAGAAGGGCATCCAAATATTCTCCATTTGTGGGAGAAAGGAAAGGAGAAACGAGTTTCCTTAGAGGTCGAAGCTACAGGAAACCTCAGGACGGATAGCGGCACTGTGTGTGCATGAGAATACCCTGCAGAGGTGCAGAAGTCAAAGAATTCTTCCAGGGTTCGGAAGAAGGATAATCCCAGGAGGGTGAGTGATTTCGGTGCACACAGTCGTAAGTGCAAGGAGTGTAGGAGCTACAGGACTCTTTGAATGAGTTTTGAGTAAGAAAAATTCAGGAGGGACAGCGTTTTCATACGTGTGGCAAAGCTCAGAGTCGAAGAGCCGCAAGAGGAGAAAGAGGGAAAAGGTTGAGGCCTTTGGGGAATTGGAAATTCTCCCAAGGTTGGGAAGAAAGTGTGCAAGCTCAGTAGGGAGCATAGTAGCCATCAGATCGGCTGGAGAAGAAGATCTGGACCATTGGTTTCTACGTCTAGGAGAAGCTCAGGAGAAGCCTATATAAGGGAGATATCGTGAGCCGTTGGATCTCATTCAGAAATCTCGTCAACCGTCATATCGGATAGGAGGTGCATGGGGTTTAACCCTTCTCATGCCAGGCAGAAGTCCCGACAGGTATCAGGATATCGGTGTTCATGATATCGGGGATATCAAGGATGTGAGGAGAGTCACTTGACACCAGGAACCCTGAATCAGTGAGATTTGATCTGGACCGTTCGGTTGGGAGCGGATGCGTGTCATGAGATTTCCCACATCTGGGACTCAGGCATTGGAGTTTGGAAGAGGAAGTCTTTCAACTTCATGAGTGGCGAAAAGGCGAGAGATCTGTGTTGTGGGCCTAGCTGACATCACATCGGAATATCGACACTCAGGATATTGGATTTCTCGAGGTCGAGTAAATCATGACATTTCAAGTCTCAAAACAACGAGATTGGATCAAGGTCGTCCATCAGTTGGGGACACGTGGCGGAGGTCCGGACTATCGAGGTTTCGCAGCAAGAAGTCCCAAAATATTGACATTAGGATTTGCGATCCTGCGAAGTCCAAAGTCTCGACGAGATAAGGGATCGTTGAAAATTCAAAGCAGTGAGCTCATCGGAGTTTTGACATATTGTGAGTCAGGAGTCGGTAAAGTGAATTGCTTGGTATCCCGAGTGGCGGAATCGTGATATGAGAAGTCCCGATAGGGTAAAGGTAAGGGTCAGCATTGACTGTATCGACATTTGGGGATTCAAGAGTGCAGTGCTCGACCATTGGACTCACGAAGTCCCGAGTTTCGATTCCCCGATAAGTAAAGAGAGGGGGATCGAGCGAAGAGATCTGTGGGTGCAGATTTCCTGATAGGGAAATAGAAGGACCGGTTAGTGTTCTTCGGGCTGAGGAAAAAGAAGATCCTGTGAGCGGGCGTGCCTACGGGTGTGGCTGCATCAATTTTTAGCACATATATGATATTAAAAGATATTGGTTGACAACAATATTACACTACAAGAAGATACAAATAGATATGAAATTGTGCTAGTGAAACACGTGGTTGAAGAAGTGGCTAAACATTGTATGAAGGGATGTTATAGCTAGCCTTAAACGTAGTTATACTACTCCACCGTTTCTCAATCACAAACCATATTTGTGATTTCTGAGTGCTTATCATGAACATCTAATAGAAATCGAACTCCACTATTAGTTCAGCTAGATCGATCAAATTTTACTAGTTCCACTAGCTCGATGGACCACAAACTATATTTGTAATTTATGACTAGCTATCAAGAACATCTAGTTGAAGGCGAATTCCATTTGTAGTTACCATGGGTCAATTGAACACAAACCATATTTGTAATTTCTGAGTGCCTATGGTGAGCATATAATTGAAGGCGAACTCCATTTGTATTTACCCTAGTTTGATCGAACGCAAACCATATTTGTAGTTTCTAAGTGCCTATGATGAGCATCTAATTGAAGGAAAACTCTATTGGTAGTTCCCATAGTTCGATCAAATGCAAATTATATTTGAAATATGTAAATTCAATTTCTCCTTAGAGAGATGGATCTGATATTTGGAGAGACTTGTCTCTATCTGGATGAAGCCCATGTTCAAGAGATGTAATTCAAGAGTTTGTCTCCCTAGGAATTGTGTAGGGTTTCCAATGGTTGTTTACTGTGCAGAAACACTCATCGTGATATCGCGAGATGAGGAGGACAAGAAAATCATATAGTCCATGGTAAAGGAAGGGTTGACTTAACTCTATTCCACTATGAGAAGTGGGAATGATAATTTTGTTGAAGCATTACTGCAGACATGTGCAGATTTTAATGTGATAAACTATGGTGAGCACACGACTTTTCATTACACTGTGAGCAAAGGGTGGGTTAAGATTGCCTAAGTTTTAATCTCCAATGGTGCCAATGTCAATATAAAGGATGAGTTTGGTTACACTTTGTTTCATCATGAAGCAAGGGTAGGGCACCCATAAATATGTGAGTTATTGAAAAGAGATGTTTGAGGAAACAATGTGAGACATTCTTCTCAGATGGTCTTGTGTGGACTAGTAGGGGGGAATGTGGACTTCACATTGATGTGCCTCAAATGGTCAGATGAAGGAACCAAAACATTGGTTTCACAAGGAAACCTTGATATGTCATGGGGGACATTGGATCCATGAGGAAACCTCGATGTTTCCTAGAGAATAGATTGGTTCCATGAGGGAACCTCAATATGTCTTAGACATGTTGATCCATATTTAGGAGAAAAATGAACTGATTAATAAATTGAATACAATAATCACATATATAGGAATAATAACACAAATATCCAGTGAAAAATATCTTCTATTAAATAATGAAATAGGTTGAAACAGTAAAATTGCAGAACTAAAACTTGTTTTAATGGTGGTATTTATCTCTGAGAAGAAATGTGGCTGCTATGCACATCTGTCTGAGAAGAATCGATTACAATGAGGCTCCAAAGGCCCTTTTCATATTACTCATGAATTCCAAAACCCTAGACATCCAAAAACCTAACCCTAGAAGGTGAAACACCAAAAGTCATGTGTGCCCTATGGGTAAATTGGTGTAATTTGATACCTCCACTTCCTAGGGTCATAACTTTTTCATACGACCTCCGTTTTAGGTGCATGATATCCAGTTGGAAAGGCATTTCATAGAACTAGAGATTTCTTCATCAAACTCTAACTTCATCTATATTTTGACTGTGGTGAGTCAAAAAATCAACGTTTTGGGCCCCAAAAAATCCCTAGAAGTACAACAAGATGTCCTGACATGAAAGAATACAAAATAAGCTAGTTGGATTAGGCAACAGGCCACCTGTATCCACCTGGAGAATGTGTGAGTCTTCAGATAGCCCCATATATGTAGAAATCACAATGATAAAGAAGTACAGAAATACATGATGAATAAAAAATGGACACAAGGAGCCAGTTGGAATAGGTGGGTGGCCACCAATATCCACTTGGATCAATCCTCCCCCATTAGGAAACAATGGTCTCCTTTGTATTGAGTTCCCCAATCAGGTGAGGAAAATTTTGCTAGATTTTTACACAGGTGAGCCACTTGCCTTGGTGTAGTATTTGCCCTACCTTGACAACCCGATAAAGCTAGATCCGCTACTCGTGAGTGTCATTGACCTATGTGTCCATTATCTGATCGGTGGATGATTTTTCCATGCAATTAGGGTTGATATATGTTGGTGTCAATTGTTCGGTGTTCTCAAAGGTGTCCAATAACAATGCAAAATATGGTTGAAGGAGGTCCACATTGAATACTGGATGCAGACCAAGGAAGGGCAGAGTGTTGAGCTCAAAATCATTTCCAACCACCTCCACTTTGTATGTCTCATGGCTATGTCAGATTTTGATTTTTCTAGAACACAGATCCACAGTGTATTCTTGGTGGCTATGTATAATATTGATGACATGGATCCATGGTGTACGATTGGTGGCCAGGACTGAACTTCATGATTTAAATCACTTATAGTCTGAGCATGAGAATTCTTTCCTCAGAAATGGTATAATATTGTGCAGATGCTTGGTTGTTTGCAGGTTCTCGATTGGTGCACTCCTTGTTCCTGACAAACACACACATTTTACAAAGTATTTCAGTTGTCACGAGTTCCAACCTCATACGTTGGGGGGCATTCTATTACACATTATTTTAGTCACCCTGGTGATGTTTCTACAAGCATGTGTTCAAGCTCCCAAAAGGATCTTTCTCATGAGAAAAGTGATTGGTTTCCTCCTCTACAAATCTTGTTTTTAGAAGGACGTCGCAGGCTAGACATAAGACACAGTGTGGAAATTCCTGATTTTCGCAGGCTATCCTAAACTTGGCTTGTGGAGTTTCCACAGGATTCTCTATAGACATGGTGTGGCGACGTTTCAAGACTAAGGAAAGGACGAAGTTCACAAAATTTATGGAAGGGAATATTCTATAATATGAGGTGGTATCTGTATGGTTGGGATCCTACCAGATTCTATGATTTGGTGGGATCATCCTAATCTGTTTAACCATCTCTCCTTCTTCTATATAATGATGGATTTCTCATGTAAAAGGTTAAGCAGGTAAGCAAGAGAAAGAAATATCAAGTAAGTAATTTATGAAGGAATATGCTAAGAATTGTGTGAAGGACTCTATCTCAATTGATGCTTGAGGTCTTTATCTATCCATCAAGTTATTGTGGATCCTCTTCATGCAAGTTTTGAGTAAGGGTGTGTGTTGGAGCAAAGGGACACCGAAAGGGAACCTTGCATCATCAAGGTTGTTTGGTTGTATCTTCCACTTTTACTTAATATGATATAGTGGCATGTTTCTTTCCCATAAAATCATTCTCAATTTATTACATGACTCCTATATCACATGTGTAAGTTTTAATTGAATATACGATTGTTGATTTCACTTTGGTTGGTTTTTGTTTCATTGTAGATCTAATATCACAAGAGCACTGGAGCAGAGAAGGTCAAAAAAGATATAAGGAAGCGATATTCAAAGGTATGTCTTTCATCTCTTGTTTGATAGTAAACTCAATGATTAAAGCTTTGGGAAAGAATCATGTCTTGTCTTGTTTTGTTCTAGATCTAGGTGGATGTAGGGAGATCAATTTATGTTTGCATTCACCGATTTATCTAATAACATAAGGGACGGTACTGTGGGACCATGCCTTAGCTGCGAGGGGGTTGGGGCGATACCCAATGTCACCCTATCTTGGCTAGCCCCGTGGACAAGCTGTGGGAGTGCCCATGGCTTGGCCATGGAAATGGCCCCCCATGACCAAGGCACGGTCCTCGGGGACCGTGACTTGGTCGCAGGGGGCCAACTCTATGACCAAGTTGTGGTAGGGGAGACCGTGCCTTAGTCGCGGGGGGGATGGGGCGATGTCAGGCATCACCCCAGCCCCCATGAACAAGCCCCGTACATTTCCCAGTAACCACCATGGGCCAAAACTAAAAACATTTAAGTAAAAAACAATAAAAAAACTAATTTGTTTTACAAAACTACACCTAAATTTCACTTTTTAAAAAACAAAATTCAAAAAATCTTAAGGATTTTGTTATATGTTTTTGAAAAAAGTTTAAAGTTTTTTTAAAAATTGGGATTTTTTAGAAAAAAATAGAAAACATCTTGTTATCATTGAAATTCCATCCGCAAATGGTTACAGGAGTCCAGCATCTCCACGCATCTATTAGTTCATCCATGGAACAAAAAATGCATTTCCAAAAGGTCCAAAACTATACAACCAGTAATAAAATGAGTATGTGCTTATACTACACAAGTATCACGTGCACATGCGCCATCCAAAAATGCAAGAAAAGTGCACATGCGCACGATGCATGATTGTGGATGCAAGAAACCGTGCACCCCTCAGAATGACACATTTATGATTGTGGTCGGCCTTCCACCCACTTCTGTCTCAGCTTCCAAGTTGATTTGACACCTAAATCTTAGTTGAATCTGACTATGGGACTGGTCAAAGACCTAAGGGTGCCCTAAAGGGCCCCTTGTTCACACCACAGGTTGGTTGAATGATGCCTCAAAGATATGCTATAAAAAGAGGCCATGGGTGCACTATATTTCCAAGGAATTCATTTCTATTGTTATGTTGCATATATTATCTTGGAGAATCCTCTTTCCTCATCAAGAGTATATAAGCACCATTCCATTTAGCCATTCATGTCACCTCTTGAGTGAATGTGCTTTGGATTCTCTTCACCATTTCATCCTAGTTTGTCTTGTAAGAAGAGGTCAATATTTGGGGGTCCAAGAGCCCTCCCTTGGAGGAAGAGGGGACCCATATATCTCCCTTTCTCTTTGTTGTTTTCCCACTATTACAATCATATCCATTGGTGGCATGAGTTTTTTTTATTTTAGATTTTAATGTTCTTATGCACTCTAGTTTAGTTTCTTTTATTGTTCTTATCTTAGTTATTTGTTTATTCTTTATGTTTGATGTTTCTAACTCTTTCATTCACTTCTCTCTTTTCTAGCTAACCCAATTGGTCTTCTAAGCATCCCTCTTTTTCTCATTTAGGTGACAAAAGGGGTGCAACAGATTGGAAACTCCACTGGGGAAAGGTATCAATTTCCTCCCCCATTTGGGTTATTTTAGCTCTTATTTTTATTTATTTAACTTGCAGGAACCATAACCGGCCCAAGCCTGCTTGTAAAAAGCCAATTTCAAAGATGAGCTAAGAGAATTTCATCCGAAATTTTCTTCACAACAGTGTAACAGAAGTGCATGGGGTTTTTGACCCACAGACACGTCTTCAGTGCATGTACACTAAACCCATTATTTTTCTTAGTGCATTCTGCGCACCTATGCCAGAGGGTCATTTTTTAATTGTGCATTGGCACCATATACGCCTCTTTCTACTCTGTGACCCATGCATCTGCTCAAAAATTCACACATTGTAAGGGTTTTTGTGATTTTTGGAGGGCCCGTAGCCTTCTTAAGCTTGATTCTATGAAAATTTTAATATGCACCACACTTAGATTCCCTCTCCACATGAAGGGATAGTCAAAACATAGGCACTTAGGGGGTTAAAATCATTATTTTTCCTCTTTTTGATTTCATTTTGCCACATGGATGGCTTGCTTTGATTAAGGTTTAAGTTGGAATCATTCTATATCACATATTAAACCTGCATTGGGACAAAAAGTTGGATATCAATCGTTGAGTATGGTCTTCTCTCGCTCCCTAAAGCGATCTTGAGAATCAGAAAGAGATTGAGGGAAAATTTCATCTCCCTTAAAAAGAAAAAATGTTTAGGAGAGGACAACAACCCCCCTTAGGACTCCTATTAGTTCATATTTCAAACACATATTAAGATTGTAAGGGCCCATACATTCCCACATGCTACAAAGATAGGATAGTGTTGAAATTTACTTTATGTAATGCCCCATATTTTGACCTTATGTAGTTAGAACATTGTTGTTTACTAATCTTGATAATTCAAAGTTTAGCATTTGTTTGGAGTCACTTAGACTTTGTTAGACATTGAGATGTGTACCTCTAGGCCTATTTGTATGTTACATGATATATTCTCATGAAAAAAGATAGTTATTTGATTTGTTAAATATGAAAATTAAAATGGGAAAGTTCAGTACATGTATACCA
>JZKD02S1951601.1:254466-276805 GCA_000966675.3 Picea glauca
TTATGTAATTTATAATAATGTCATAGGGAGGGTGATCATTTGTATCATTCTATGTTCTTAGAGAGAAGGATGGCTTTGTCAGATAAAGAAGATTTTATTTCTCAGACATCAACAAATTGTTTGCATACCTCTTATGTTCGGACTAGGAAATGCGATAAGAATGTTTGTAATGCAAATGAGGCATCATGTTTTTCAGCTGATCATTACTTTTATCATAGTGTAAGCAATTTTATTCAACATGTTGCACATGAAACTCCTAAATCAAAGGACTTTGAAGGCACCGATGATGAAGAGGAGGAATATGATGGTGATAAATCTATTCATCAATTTAATAGTAATGAAAATAATCAAAATGTAGGTCAAATTGGAGACTATGATCAACATTTAAAGGATTGGGATGAAATTTTTCCTTCAAGTGAGGAGTTTTAAGGTACCGATGAAGATTTCCAAGGAAGCAATTAATATGATGGAGAATTTCCCTCAAGTGGAAATTTTAAAAGAAATGAAGATGATTATGACAATGGTGGACACTTTTTCATGAGTGGGGAATTTAAAGACAACAATGTTGGTGATGATGAATTTACTCCAAGTGGGGATTTTGAAGGTAATGATGAATATTTTCCTCCAAGTGAGGATTTCCAAGGCACGAATGAAGATGATGAAGAATTTCCACCAAGTGGGGATTTTAAAAGTAATGATGACGATTATGGAAATGTTGGACAATCTTTCTTGAATGAGGAATTTAAAAGAAGCAATGTTGGTGATGATGATTTTCCTCCAAGTGAGGATTTTCAAGGTACCAATGAGGATAATGAAGATTTTCCTCCAAGTGAGGATTTTCAATCCAGTGATGAGGATGATGAAGAATATCTGTCAACTGGAAATTTTCAAAGTAGTGAATATGATTACGCCATTGGTGGACACTCTTTCCCGAGTGATAAATTAAAATGCAACAATCTTGATGTTGATTTTTATCCAAGTGAGGATTTTCAAGATACTGGTGAAGATTTTCAAGGCACTAAGAAGGATGGTGAAAATTTTCACTCAAGTGGGGATTTTGAAAACAATGAATATGATTATGTCAATGGTGGACACAATGTTGATGATGATTTTCCTCCAAATTATTATGTTGATGATGATGTTCTCAATCATTCAACTGCAACAAATCAAGGCGATCGACATTCTCTAGTTCAATATCCTGACAATGTTTTTCTTGATACTCCTTGACGTGATAAGGAAAATCCTTCTAGTGAGGATTATGAAATAGTGGAAACATTGCAAAGAAACATTGTGTCTAGGACAAGGAATAAAACTTTTTATATCAATCCAAATCATTCTAGTTATACAAGGTCTAGGAAATAATTTATCACTAAATCGATTTCCATAAGTGAATTTATTTCAATTGAATGTTGTCAAAAGATTTGTTTGAAAATAATGGAGTACATGTATGGATTGAATAAAAGGAAGACATATTTTTCAATGAATAATAAAATGAAAAATTCATATTTTATGGGGTGCATGATATCCACCAATACAACATATGATTATCACATTGGGAATATTTTACTTTGTAGAATGGATTTCAAACAAATTCACTCAATTGGTAATATTCGTCTATCAATAATCCAGACAAGGTTGGAAAGCAATCCTTCATTTTATTCAAAGGTACATCATGGATGAGAGAGTGGTCCAATGAACAACAATACATTGTCATGGATGCATGATTTCTTTTCCAAACGTGGAGAGTTTATATCAGATAGAGACATAATTAATATTCCAGATAATTTCTCAAGGAGGGAAATCTACAAGTTGTACAAAGGATATGATGAAGTTGTTGAAGGAAATGGTAATTATATTACATATGCATATTTTACAATAATATGGAAGAAACAATTCAACAATGTACATATTTTTAAGAAGTCAAGGAGGGGGATTTGTAGTATATGTGCTACTCTTAAATCAAGAACAGATAAATATGAAGGAGTAGAAAAAAGGTATATATTTACTATTTTGTTTTCAAGGATGCTCTTAAGAGATGGAAGCTTCACTGGTCAATTTTATGTTTTCACCTTGCGAAGGACATGAAATCTCAAGCTCGGTGACCACTTATGTCAATTTCTAGTTTTGAATAATATTGTTGTAAAAATGTATAGGGAGAACCAATAGACGTTTCTCTCTCTTCATGCTTTAACTTGATGGTTTTATTAAATTACTCAAGAAAATTATATTTTGTATGCACTCAGTGACTCATTGAAGAGGGTGTTTTCTTTTATAATTTATGTTGTCAAGCTTGGTAATCACCTTGGATATTTTACAAGTTTTTTAATTGTAGATTCTAATTATTAAAGGGTGGAGCTGCAATAAACCCTTAAGGTCTAATTTAGTGTCTAAATGGATCGAATTGATGAACTGTTAGAGTTACCGAACACTATAATACTCTCTTCTATAGGAAATAAAGTAACAAATTACATAGAAACTCTCACTAATGTTCTAACCTATTTACAATATTCAAAAGGAAAAATCAAATTCCTCCAGCTTGGATCACAACTCTAACAAGAAAAAATACAATGCACGAATCACCATCCTGAACTAGTTCATTTTAGGTGTGTGATAGCCCATTGGGAAGGTATATCTGAGGAATACACATGTTTCGATTACACTCTGACTCCATCTAGAGTGTGATTGTGGAGAGCCCAAAAAAATGTTTTTAGGGCCTCAAAATTACCCCATAAATTTAGGACTCGAAAATATAGAAAAACAATGCCAAGATGAAAAATGTATGTGAGCTAGTTGGAAGAGGGGGTTGGCCATTGATATACACCTCTATCATGTATATAATTTAAATCCTCATTCTAGACAATCTCTTCCTCGAAATTATCATATAAGGTTTCATACCTAGTTTTCAGATGGAGATGGATCCAACCCAAGAGATTCAAGAATTATAGTGATGACTAGTGTTTATCATTGGATTGTTACCAATATAGTACTTGATGTAAGAGGCTAAGTATGATATGGAGACTCAAATCCCAATAAAATACTTGGTTGTACAAGGCAAGGCCATATCATGGAAATGTCCATTGGAACCTGAAATGGAATGCATTGCATGACCTTGGGTTCTTAACAACATGTTCCTTGGACAATAATTAAAATATTTGGGTGTGTATTAACTTGGATTCCCCCTATGTTGAAAGAAATAAATATCCAAAATAACCAATTATTAGGGCCTCTATATTTTTGGACCAGTTTTTTCCCTTAAGTTAGTGATTCTAGGAGATACATACCGACGAGTCATTAAGGTTAATAGAACATGGCATGTGATTAGACTTGAAATTTATATCATGTTTGGAAAATAAAAAAGAAATATTTTTCTAAGAATGCACAACATTTCAACTCTAATACTTGCCATTATGGCTCTCTATTATGCCCACAATTGCACTTGTATATCCAAATGCATGCTTCCAAAGTGGATATGGACATGGTGCATTTGAACCAATGATTAGTAATATTTTTGGGCTAAGGCTCCATTTTCCGTGTGAAAGGATTTCCTACTATGCAACATGTATCCCACTTGGCCCACTCTCAATGTTTTGATGCTAGTGGCCATTGGTACAAAGTTGGTTGTGTTATTCGAGAATTTTAGCAATGGCATGGAAGACAATAATTTCTCCAAGTTCCAAAAGTTCCTTCGTTTTACAAGTTTCCTATTATTTCTATGGTTATATCTAAATCGAAATTCCATGTGAAGCCCAAGTAGGGAAATGATAGATGGGATCTCATTTATGGTGATTCTAAGATCACAACGAAAGGATGGGCACTAATACATGATAAAAAATACCCTCCTCTTGACACATATTCTATTGCCATAATTGACTCCTATGACTTTCCTTGCTACCTAGTATGTTTAATTACTCTTTCGAAATTTTGTTTTAGATATTTTGTTTATTAGTTTTCATTCTCCTAATGACTAACACAATCTTTAGCATAATCATCATCATAATCACTCATCAACATCAAACAAACAACGACTCCAATTCATAGAACACGTTCCGTAAAATTATATATATATATATATATATATATATATATATATATATATATATATATATATATATATATATATGAATTTGAGTCATATATAATCATCTGAAATGCATATTTTTTACAAAATGGCACATCATACCCAACATAAAAAAACAACAAAAATTTCCCAACCATGGAAGAATGATATATGGTCCCCTAGACACAAAATGACACTCATTGGTGGCTCATTACTGCAACTATCCGGTGCCTCCCATAATTTGATGTTTCTCCGCTTACTCGAAGAAAGAACTTAATTCATTTTGCACCTAGGTGTGGTTCATGTCTTTGGAGACTGGACAATGAAACAACATTCTTATAATTGTTTTTCCACAAAGAATTAACAGACTTACAAAATGACACTTTATAATTCAAGCTAAAAAAATCACCCTAGATGATACTAACAATCACAAGGGTGTTTTCCTCCTCCGTGACTATAATATCTCAACTATGCCACCACATGGAAATTAAAATCATAAAAGGATTAAATTTAAACAAAAATCCATAATATCAATTCCATTCACGACACATAAAAATTCATCAACGAATGATCTCACCCTCAATAAATTGGGAAACAATGGAGATTCACTGGCACGTGAATAACTAAACTATACAATATTCTATAACTATTAATGGGATTTTTCTCCCATATCTTTGGTTCATCTCACAACAGATCTTGACCATATACAAAAGACATAACCTACCCTCACATGCAAAACTTGCAATGAAATAACTACCTAAGGATAGAGGATAAATAAATACACACCTTGTATCTTATCGGTTGATGTCATTCCTCACTCTTGACCCTTGTCCTTCTCCTGATCTATGCTCAAAATAATATGCAAAAGGATATCAAGAAAATGCTACAACAAGGTAGTTATAGTATCAAATTATACATGTAATATATAGATAAATTCAAATATGTGAATCATATTGACATACATAAGTAAATTGAACAATATCACACAAGTATGGAGGGAAGGATAACTATTTAATTAGAAACGATAGAAACGAGTGGTTACAACCCAACTGCAATCGTCGACACTACCTCAAATCCAACTTCCCAGGTTCCTCCAATGGTCCTTCAACAATCAACTAAACAAGATTTACATTCCTTGGATGGCTCAGTAGGGATAGAGACACACCCTATAGTCACATAGGAGAGAGAAAGAAGTATTTGAAAGCAAGTTCCAAAATCAATTGGATGTTACTAAGAGGATAGCGGAGATAGAGAAGCTTGAAAATTCTTCAGCATAACTTTGAACCTTGGTTGTCCTCCTCATCCATGCCCCTAAAGGTGAATTTATACCATCCTCAAGGGGTTGAGGTGGTTTAATTCCATTGTGTATGGGCTTAGGGGAGGTTAGGAATGATCGCAACTGAAAACCCTCCCGAAAAAGTGGAATTATTTTATTTTCACATTTTTTAGGGCGTTCACGAGTTGAAAACTATCAAGATGAAAAAATTCACGGTTTTTACATTGGCGACTCGTGGATAGAAAAAAAAATATCATTTTTATATGAGTTTGATGCAAGAGGACATAATTTAGATTTGCAAGCTAGGGAAAAGGACTAAGCCATCTCACAAATACAATTTCTCTGGAAAATTGTGGTATAACATTGAGGCAACATTGTTTGTGGCATGGACTATGTTATTTACATCAAACGATGGATGTGGGGATGCATGAAAATGTAGTGGTGTATCCTCAGTGGAAGAAATGATTTTTGCTACAACATGGACAAATAGTGGGTGGCATACTGGTGCAACCACTATGGATGATATGGGATGGAAAAGGTGTTGGGGATGGGAATCTGTAAACCCTAATGAGTTATATGAGTGATGGTAAAAATATTGGGCTGGAAAGTGGTATCCTAAGAGACAGGGAAAGGTGCCCAGGGACTAGACTTTGTTTATAACCAAGGACAAATGATGGGGTGAATGTCGATAGTAGTAGTGAATGGAATGGTTTTGGTACAAATGACATGACAATGAATGAACCAAACTACATACATACTTATTAATACAAAAGTGTGAAAGTCAAACAAAACAATATAACAAATTTCAAATTTAAATAAGATTTAACTTGAAACATGATACCTATGAAGGGGGTGATATTCCCATCCTAGGTGGACATGGTTCACAATTGTATGATACTGCAACTGGTAGAAACACAATGTAAAAATATATTTTATTTCTCATAAACAACCTATAGAAACAAAACAACCATCTTACAGATGTAGTTGAATAGTAGTAGATCAATGATGTTTCTAGTGAATAAGAGGATTGTTGTGGTGAATATATAAAAAGTACTTTATACTTAAGTATGTGGTTCATTGAATGAGAAGGCTACTTCTACTACTACATTAGTGATGGAAACTAACATTGATGTATCTACTAGCATTGAGGGTCTACTATTCAAGCACAAAAACTACAAACATTATATAATTATATATAGAAACGAATATATATATACACACACACATAGACATATAATCAATAAGAACATAGATATGGTAAATATAGTAACCTCCTCCATGAAACTCTTATGTCTAGTGGACTTTGTCGGCCCATAACAAGTTTGCTTGCAACTCGAGCATCAATAAAGGTCACAAAAGTGCCCAGTTTGTCCATGTCCCCTCACCCAGATGGACTCTATTACAAGTCTTGAAGGACCAACCCCTCTCACAACATCACCTGTAGCTAGATCATGTTCAGATAATGCTATTAATTCATTGTGCTGAACCAGGCTTTGAATCAAGGAGGATATGGATTCTTGTGTCGAATTGATGATTTATGTGATGAGAGGATGTTGAGCAAGGGGGTTTGTTCTTCATCTAGGATGATGGGAACCTAACAATGGTTCATTCCTAGTCATTTCTCTATCATGTGAGGACTTGTGACCCACCTACTAGAATTCACCAATGTCAAAGTAGTTGACATGGAAACCTAACATAAACGTTTTCCATAAGTTCTAGAGGAAATATAAATGTACCTCTCTATTATTGCAGATAGGTTTATCAAAAATCATAAACCACCTTTCCTTCCAATTTTCTAAAATGGTTGGTAGGTGCACTAGTCCATACAAATGTGTCTCTTTGTGACTAATTACTATGATCGAGTTCTAAGATCAATTAATAATGTTATCAACTATAGTTTTGTAATGTTTATCTCTCTAACTAGGCTTTTATCTATCCTAGTCATGTAAAATTCATATGTTCTGTAATAAAAAATATTACTTAATTGGCCTTGGGAACTTGTAATGGAAGATATAACAGTGTCCAAAGAATTGGTGAGTGACAATCATGAGGGATCTCTAGTACTCTAGAATTCCCGAACAAGAGTTCTAAGAAACCTCAACCCTTCATCAATTTCCATGTTTGTATTTTTTGTTTGTGGATTGGAGTTTGGTGTGCCTTCCTATGGTGGTGAGGGTTTTGTGTTTTCTCTAGGATCCATGTTCATTAAATTTGTTGCAATTTAATAATGGAAAATATAATTTAGGTTTATTTTTTAAACGTTTAAAAAAATTAAAAATTAAAAAAATGAAAATGGACTGAAATACTTACCTGGAATCAACCACAGACCATGCCACGAGAGTATTGACGCTCTGTCATCAAATCCAAGGCATCAATTTTCTCAATATCCCTTGAGAAAACATGACAAAATCAACCTATTGGTGAAATAGACCATTTGTTCCTCATTTTCGAGCTATATGCATAGGAACACATGTGCATTCCTAAGAATGCACATGCACTTTTAAGAGCGCTGCATTTTTTTTTGAGGAGTTGACTTGGCTTCCTCCATGGTGGTTTGGGGAATGTCAAGATTGTTACATCAGGGATGCATACATGTTGATAGAAACATGCATGCATTCCTACATGAGCGTGTTCATGATCACCCTATTGCCACTTTTTTTTCTTCCAACTTTGTGTGGAAGCCCGTAAGTAAACATAAATTAAAATTAAAATAGTAATAATAATAGAGATAGAATTAAAGGAAGTGGGGAGGGGAGCGCGGGAGAGATGGGATTGGATAGGAAGGTAAACAAAGAGGAGGAGGAAGAATAAAATGAGAGGATAAGGCTTAAAAGGAATATGATGATACTGAAGAGGAATATAAATGAAGGTAAGATGAAAAATGTAACCTAGGAATTAGGGGAGGATAAGAGAGAGGGAAAAATGTTTAATGACTTATACGATGGATAGTAAGCTTCGACAAGTCACTAAATTTGTAGCCATATTCTTGATTGAAATTATTCGGATGTTTCTCAATTTCTAGTGCTTCGCAAAGGATGTGAGTGGACTAAAAGGAGGTTGAAGAAATAATTTTTCTTTTATAAAAATAAATAAGATGCTTAGAGTTGTGCAAGTGTTCAATGATAGTTGACTTGAACTGTTGCGGAAAGTGTTAGTAATATGTTCTTCTAGATGAGTTTTGAATTTTCTACTAGTTTGGCCTATGTAAGATTTGTTACATAAGCATGAAATCTGGGAAACTCTTTGGCCTAACATAGAATTAGATTTATCCTTAGCAGTTTTATTGAATAAATGTTTGAGGGTTTCATAGGGTTTAAAAAGGGCTTTGATATTTTTTTTTAGTAATATCTTTGAAATATGGTCAATAATTCGATGGATGTAAGAAGGAGAAGTAAGAGAAAGACCCAAGGTGAAGGAATGTGATTTTTTAGATTTATTAGATTGAGAATGAAGGACAAATTGAAAATATTTTTTGATTTGAGAAATAATGTATCCATTGCTTAGAAGACCATTAGTGAGGTGGGGAAATGAGATTCAGATGGCTTGAGTAACACAAGTTTTTAGGACGGTGCATAAGAACTTAGTACATAAAGATACCTGGCATGAAAGTATCCATTGGTGTCCTTTTTTTTTGATGTATGCTTATCAGTATGGAAATGAACATGTATAGATTGTCTTCAAATCAATGTTTATAAGAAATTCATAGGTAATTAACCAATTAGATGTTGTTTTCATGGACTAAAAACTAATCAGTTGGAAAAATATTTTATGGGCGTTGTCTAACTGTTTTAAATTTTGTTTTTCTTCGTCTAACTCTCTTCACATAAATCTGCAAGAAATCTATTCTCTTGTTTAAATATCATTTTTGAATGTAAAAATAGTTTCAACACGCTGAAAAACCTCCTGGATAATAAGATTAAACAGAATTAACAACTCAAATATATAAATATCCCCAAAAATTTCATCAAAAAGCAAAACGTAGAACAATTATACTAGAACATGTTACATGTTTCATGTATTACATGAAGAGAGCGTGCTGCATGGAGTGGGCATGAAGGAGGAGGAAACCATCGAGCTGGTTAGCTCAGACGGCACCGTTCAAATGCTTCAAAAATCCCTCCGCGCCATTTAGTCTGCCACTCGCAGTCGTTGTACATCGGGCAGAAGACTCCCGCACTTTCTCCAAACGACCAACTGGAGGTGGGAAGCAAGTATTTCCTTTTGCCATATCAATTTTTCCAGTCTGAGTTGACGCTCGTATTGCTGCCTTCCTTCATATCGCCACAGCCATCAGAATCTGCAAGTACTCCCAGTGGTAGAATACCAGCCTCTCTGTGCAGTATCGAACGTGCGTCTGCTTTCTGCCGGCCGTTTGAGATAGAGAAGAGCGACGTGGGCTGAGGCCTTCGGTTCAGAGTGTCCGTCGAGTTTATCGAAGACGGGATTCGTAGATAATGAGATATTTTCGCCTTTTCGTTCAGTGCTCCTTTTCGTTCAGGATCACTGCTTTCTTTTTAACTGGCAACTCTTTTGATTAGTTTCACCATTGATCGGCCAAGATCTGCGGTGCGATGTGCATTGCCTGTTAATTATTTAATGTAAGGTATGGAATTCAAGTGGATACAAGATCCTGGCAGAAATTCATTCCACAGTGAACTGCAGTTGCCGCTGCTAAGTGTTGGCGTATGGTCTCCACTATGTAACCTATTGTATAAGAAAGTCAAGTATGAAAATGGAGTTGAAAACAATTCGCTTAAAATCCATTTTGCTTCATTTTATTTTCAGTTGACGGGTTATTTATTTAAAAAATACAGCAGGTTAGTGTTAGTGAATATATTTTTAGAAAGACAAAGTAGTTCAGTTTACTTTCATTTATGGAATAAAGTCATTATGTAGATTACCTTCAGATCTTTAATGTACAAATATTTTGAGTGTATAGGTTATGCATTTATTTAAGTAAAATTTGTTTAAGATTTCAATATAGTTATCAGAAATTATTTTGCTTATGAACATTTTTTACTCTTAACTAGGTTAAATTAATTTATAAGAGCAAAAAATCAACAACTACAAATCATTAATTTAATAGACTTAAAATACAACAACATATTATGATCCATCGCCTCATGTTATTTAGGATCAAATAGGATTAAAGCAATAAATGTTTTTTTTGGAGAATGTCCCAACCAAAATAAAAGAGCTTGTCCTTAAAAAATATTGGGTACAAAACTCTTAACTATGATCTATTTTCTCAAAATCATCAGTGTGAATTGAGGTTAATACACTTATTCTTAATTTATAATACTAACACTCTACATGAAGAAATAAATAGTTCAATAAATTCATAATAAAAAACCATCACAAACAAGTTAATATAAGAAAATTACTCTTTTAAATTGATAGGAGAGAACCCTTAAAAATGAATGATTCAATAAATCCATAAAACAAAATCACCACAAACAAATTAATATAAGAAATTTACTCCCTTAAACCCTTAAATTGATAAGAGACAAACCTAAAAACCAAAAAATCAATGTGTTAATTGAAAGTATTTAAAAGAGTAAAAATCAAGAATTAAAAATGAATAATTTAATTAATCTAAATACAAAAGACTAAGCTACATGATGGATCCTCTCAAATATGGTTGACATGAGAAATGTCAGTTTATAGGAGTGAAATCTAACAACTAAAAACCTATAGTATAATAAATCCATAATATAAAATCACATTTTACAACTCATTCCATGTAAAAAACCACAATTTTTAAGGAGTGCATACTTATTGTTGTGATGCATTAAGTATCATAAGAAGTATCAATATTCATATTTGTCACTACATTGACTGAAACCACCTTTGATTCTTCACTAACGGTCATGGGGTTAAAGGTTTATTCAATGAGCTTAATTTGCACTCAATCCTTCTCAATGTCATGGAAGATTACTAGAGATATGAAAGAATCCTCACCCTTTGTGATCCATATGGATTTCGCTGGCCTCCCAACTATTCCAACTAACTCATTTTGACAATTTTCCTGTTTGACAATTTTTCCTATCTTTCAGGTCCCTCACTTCCAGGGCCGTTTTGAGGCCCTAAACAACATTTTTAGGGCTCACCACAATCAACCTGTGCAAGGAGTTAGAGTTTGACGACAACATGTGTAGTCTTTAGATAGACCTTTGGAACAGGATATCGTGCGCCTGAAATGAAGATCGTATGAAAAGGCTACGAGCTCGAGAAGTTGATGGACTAACTTACCCCAATGGGGCCCACATGAATTTTGGTGCTTCATCTCCTAAGGTTAGGTTTTTGGATGTCTAGGGTTTTTAGAATTCATGTTTATTGTAAAAAGTACTTCAGAGCCTCATCATAATCATATTCTTGCAAATGAGCACAGTCGACACATCTCTTCTCAGAGATAAGCCACCACCATTCCAACAAGCTTGTTTTCCGTTGCATTTTACTGTTTTAGCTTATTTCCTTATTGAATAGAAACCAATTTTATTGTATCTCTGTTATTCTTTGTTAAACAACTTTTAATAATCTGTATTCATTTCATTCTTCTCATAAAATATGTATCAGTGGTATCAGAGAGGTCTTCTCTTTGTTGTTTTTAATCCATGTCCCCAATGCGGTCAACGTACAAAGAATTGGGTCTCAAGCTTGTTTTTCTTAAGAACAAAAGATCTTGCATGCCCAAGCGAGCCATCATGGTAGGAGAAAATAAAGATGATGGGACATGCGATCCTTTCAAAATGTTTCTTGAGGAATACCTCATGCAAAAAAGGAACGAGATGATGGATAGTTTCACGCAAATCCTTTGGCAACTACCAACAGGCGATGCATATTTCTCGAGAGGAGGTGTCGCCCCCTTCAAGTTACAAATCAACTTTGATATTCCTATATTTGAAGGTCAGATAGACGTAGATGTTGTAGACAAGTGGTTGAATCTACTAGAATGGTATTGTATTTTCCATAACTTTTTGAATAGAGAAAAAATTACTTTTGCGCTCCTCAAATCCGTTCCCCATGTAAAATATTGGTGGGAAAATTTCTGTGAGAAAAAGGAGACAGCGGAACCCTCATTATTTACAGTCGCGGTCACCTGGGAATCCTTAAAGAATGATATTAAGGAACAATATTACCCTTTCGAAAGTTATGATGACCTGTATACAAAATGGACCACACTGTGGCAAGAAAGAGACCAAGCAGTGCTTGAGTTCAAAAATATATTCCATACCTTGCGTACCAAGTTACGTATCAAATATTCTAAGTGAAATTTGGTGCTCAAGTATTGCGCTTCTCTTCATCGATGCATCCAGACTGAAATGGAATTTATGGACATCTCTTCCTTAGGTGTAGCCTATCGATATGTCGTCAAAATAGAGCGAAAGATCAAACAAAGGATGTGACAATTTGGGACTAGGAACCCCGTACAACAATAGAAAGAAAAGGGAAGCCCCAACCCATAGAACAAAGGATAGAGAAAAGATGGACAACATCAGGAAAACCAACCCAAGGCAAATGCAAAGAAGGACACCGAAAAGACAAAGAAAGATAATGGGAAGTGGTGTGAATTCCATAAGAGCCCCTGGCATAACACTGTCGATTGTCGCTTCAAGCAATTGTTGGTGGTTGAGGTGAAAGCCTCTGAATCATATGCAAGTTCTGAACTTGATTCAGAACTAGAAAGGGGGAGATGGATCATTGACGTAGAAGCCATTGCTATTGTTTCCACCATAAAGATCCAGCCCGATGAACCATACATGTCAAAGGAAGGCGAGCGCCTTTTTCATTCACATATGTGGGTGAAGGATACCTCTTTGTACTTCATCATTGATAGTGGTAGCTAGAAGAACCTCATCTCAACAGAGGGTGTCAAGCGACTCTCTCTTCTGACAGTGTTGCACCCGCATACCTACATCATCAGATGGATCCTCCAAGGAAGTGATATCTTTGTCAACCAACAATGTCGCCTGTCATATGACATCAATCCCTTAAAATACGAGGTATTGTGTGATGTTTCTCCTCTCGAAGTTTGTAATGTTATTTTTGGTCATTTGTATTTATGGAAACTTCATGTTGTATATGAGTCTAGGCCTCAAAGTGTTATTAATACTTTGAGAAATAAATTGTACAGGATACCCGAAGAAGTCCTACCTAGTGTTATTTCCTTGATATATGCCAAGAAATGCAAGAAGTTCATCTCACATATGGGGAAGTTTGTATTCCTCGTGATTTTCTCTTAGAGTGAGCAAAATATCGCAACCACATCTAGGGCCTTCACGACTGATCTCTCCACACAATAGAAGAAAGTAGATAAGGTCATGGAAGAATACTCAGATATCTTCTCTCACCTATCGGGGTATCTCTACACTATCAGGTCAAGCATCCCATCGATTCAAAACCTAATGCATCGCTTTCCAATGGGCCAGTCTACTGCCTCTCTCTTCTAGAGAATGAGGATATCAAGTGATAGATCGAAGAACAATTCCAAAAGGGGCACATCCATTCCAACTCATCGCCTTGTGGGAGCCCAATCGTGCTAGTACAGAAGAAATACAGAACCTAGTGAATCTGCATTGATTACCGAGCCTTGAATAAAATCACAGTCAGAAACCAGTAACCGATTCCCTGAATCGATGACCTCCTTGATCATATCACGGGGCCCAAACACTTCAATAAGATTGATCTAAAGTATTTCTACCACCAGGTCTCGATAGAGCAAACAGATGTATGGAAGACCGCCTTCAAGTCAAAGGAAGGTATTTTTGAATAGTTGGTCATGTCCTTTGGTTTGAAAAATGCTCCAACTACTTTCATGAGGATGATGGATGATATCATGCAACCATTCACCAATAATTTTGTAGTGGTGTATCTGGATGACATCCTCATCTACAACAAGACTTGGGAGGAACACTTGCAACATATTCAGTAGGTTTTGCACACCCTGCGACAACACAAGCTATACGCCAACTTGGGAAAATGATCCTTTGGCATGCATAGTGTCCATTACTTGGGATACATCGTTGTTCAACATGGCGTACATGTTGATCTAGCCAAGATCCAATTCATCCCTAACTGGCTATCCCTAGTCACATTCACTGAGCTTCAGAGCTTCTTGGGCCTTGCCAATTTCTACCGCATGTTTGTGTTAGGATTCTCCCATATTAGTTGGGCCCTTAGTCAAGTAACCAGGGATGGTGGTTAGGAAAAATTTGTGTGGGGTCATCCCCAAAAACAAGCATTCGATGATTTGAAGCAACGCTTATGCTTAGCTCCATTAATTTCATTACTGGACTTGCAATAACCCTTTGAGATCAAGACAGATGCTTCAGACTATGTTGTGGCTGTTGATCTCACTCAGCATGGACACCATGTGGCCTATCATAGTGAGACACTATCATCTGTTGTCTGTAAGTACGCTACTTATGACAAATAAATGTACTCCATTGTGCAAGCCTGCCACTAGTGGAGACATTAAATTCTTGGGAAGGAGACAGTCATCTGCACTAATCATAAGCCATTGAAGTTCATACAGACACAAGGAAAATTTTAGAATGACCACCATAAAAATTGGTCCACATACTTACAACAATTCCACCTCAACATCAAGTATAAGAGAAGAAGTACCAATCGAGTCGCATATTTCCTCAACTAACCGTTAGTCGTGACACTCACCACGGTGCTATAATCTTGCATCCATGAGACCTATGGATGGCCCGAACTCTATTAGACAGACCCATAATTCACCACCACCTAGGAAATGTTGGGTTCAAACTCAGTTATCACTAATTTCCATCTTCAGGATGGGTTGTTGTGTCGTCTGGGCCATATATGTGTTTCATTAAGTGAGTGAGAAAAGATGATTTGGGAAACCCACTACAGTCGGGTGGAAAGACACTTCGGTGTCGAAAAGAAAATGGAAATGATGCAAAAACATTTCTATTGGTTGAAACTTCGATAGGATGTGAACAAGTATATCAAGTCCCGCATTACCTACATTATTTTCAAATCAAGCACTAAGAAACAAGGCCTGTACATTCCTCTACCTACTCCTAAAAGGACATGGGAATCCATCTCAATGGACTACAGTTCGGGTATCTCGTCCACCAAGAGAGGCAATGACTGTGTTTTTGTGGTTGTTGATCACTTTTCTAAGATGGAGATTATGGGGGTCTGCAAGAATAACATCACAACAAAATCCACTGCCAAGCTCTTCTTTGAACGAGTCTGGGTACATTTTGGAATCCCACAAACCATTGTCTCATATCAGGACATTCGGTTTCTCAGCACATTATGGTCAAGGCTCTGGTCACTACTGGACACCGAGCTCACCAAATCCACGTCCTTCCACCCCCTAGATAGATGGCCAAACCAAGGTCACAAATTGAATGATCCTGCATATCCTGCGCATGTATAGTTCAAAGAACCCCCGCACATGGGATGTGAGTCTTCCCTATGTTCAACATAGCTATAATCGAGCCCTACATAGCTCAACTAGCCAAAACCCCTTTCAGGTGGGGTTGGGATTCCAACCATTGGGTCCCATGAATGTTGGACTATCCCTTGCGGACACCTTGAACGACTCATCCCCTACTCCAACTGAAGCTGAAAAAGCCACCAAGTTCATTGAGCCGATCCAGCACATCCACCAATAGGTTCAACATATTATATGGAAGTCCAATTCCAAGTACAAGAAACGCAATGATCAACAATGAGTGACACATAAGTTTTAGGTGGGCAACAAAGTTTTGTTGCACTTGCAGAAATAATTCCTTAGAGGGCCCAATCAAAAGCTTCTTCCACTTTGCTATTGTCCATACACCATCACCAAGGGTGTGGGTGAAAATTATTTTGAGCTCAATATTCCTCCTTTCCTTGGCCTGCACCCATTGTTCAACGTGGTTATCCTTCAGCCTTATTTCCCACCATTACTGGACACCTCATAGATAGCAGAACAATTGACACCAAAAGAGCCCAAACTCGACTGCATACAAAAGGAATCCAATGATCATACTATGGACACAAAGGTAAAGGGAAATTGCCAATAAAGGATCCAACTTTATTGAGTTGTCAAAGCAGGGAAGCTCCTCCACCAAGGCAAATGGCTCACCGAGGGCCAAATTCAGCAAAAATTTCCTCATGTGATGGGGGAACTCAATGAAATGGAGAGAATTTGTAGTGTCCCCAAGGCCGAGCCCCGTTGTAAACCATGTTTTGAAAAGAATTGTAATTATTTTTTATAGGCTGGTGAGCCAAGTTTGTATAAGCTAGAGGCTTATGTGTTGTTAGGCCAGGGAGCCTGAGTGTTGAAGGCCAGGAGACTAATGTTGTACTTGTATGTATGCAGAACATTTAATAAAATATAAACACCGCCAGGTGCAGACTGACCACGATGAATGAGTGAAGGGGGACGAAGCATCCACTGAGTGGGAAAGGAATTAGGGGTTCGAAGGTGGGAAAGGGGCTAACTGTTGAGCCTAGGGGCTAAGCCTAGGGGGATTAAGCCTGGGAATAATATTTTAATATTATCCCAAAGAACATGTGCATTCTATGTTTCATTTCATCCTAAGCTTTTGAAAGGGTAAGCGTGCAAAGGGGATGCATGCTGGTGGAACGCATGCAGTTCCAAGGGTGACAAGTGTCATCCCTGGTGCATGCAAATAAAATGGCCAGGACGAGCCATGAGAGGGATTCTCCTCCATTCTACCTGATGGTCTGAAGGTGAACGATCGGACCTCTGCAAAAGAATACCCTGGTGAATCCCTAAAGGCGGAAAAGCCTAGGTTGACTTCTGAGATAGCCGGTACAACCCCTGTCTGAAAAGTTTGAACCTGTGTTGACCCTGCGTGGATTGTTTGTCATGCATCCCCGACAACTAGAGGGTGATTCTATTCTATGATGGCAGATTGGGAAATAAGAAGTGACCAGCCATTGTTGAACCTGTTGGGAAGCCTGTGTCTGTTTTCCTCGTGAGTTGTTGTGACCACGCAGTGCTGGACTGTGTGGGGTCTTGTTGGCCAGTGGTACAACGTTCTCTCCAGGTGAGAGAGGTGATTGAGGTTGGAAGAACAGGTTGTTGGCCTATGAGTGATTCTCTCCAGGTGAGAGAGTGCGCGAAGGAAGGAGAGGACTCTTGGAAGGAACCCTGTAGCTTCCATAGAGCCCGGAGACTTCTAGTCTGGTCTGTTCCTATAACCCAAGGTAAGGGAGATTGGTAGCCGAAGGACTGTCTAGGTGACAGAGAAGGTGCATTCTCCTGGGGTGGAACAGGCATGTGGGGAATGAGGATCTGTGGGTAGTGAGCATGGATATTCCTTGGAGAGAATCCCTTCCTTGTGGTTGTGTGTGACTTTTTTCCCTGTAACCTCAGCCTGAGCCTAGATTCCTTGCCTTGGGGTGGAGCTTAGTCCCAGCTCGGGGGTGACCCACTACTGAGTTGATGAGCAGTGCGGTCTAAGGCTGGGAGTTTCGTGGAAGGCCTGCATTTGGTTGGTGGATCCCACCATTGTTACAAGATAAGTGTCTAACTATGTTTTATCACATTTTATCATGTCTCTATTGTAAATGTTATCATGTTTTCTGCTGTGTATACGAATTAATATGGAATGCTATGGATTGTTTAATTTGGCAGTAATGATATGTTTTACTCTGAGTTAAATGTGTTTATTTGTTTAAATGCATGGGATATATGATATCTGTATGAGCTTTTTACAAATGGTTTGTACAAATTGGTATCAGAGCGCGAGTAAGCCCAGAGTTCTGAAAGGGGTGTGCTATAGTTTGGTATCAGAGCAATTAAACAAAGTAGCAGAAAATGTGCGCTACAGTTTGGTATCAGAGCCAAGGTTTCGACACTGAACCTAGTTGGACCAGTGGAGCGGTCTTTGGACCGAGAATGCGAGGGGAAATTGGGTTTGGAAGGCCAATTTCGGACCCTGGTTTACTCCAAAATGTCAAGGAGTTACTTGAAACATTTTAAAAGCTCAGGAGGTATAGCGGCATTATGAAACCGCAGCCATTGTGGTATGAGTCCACAGGGAGAGAGGACTCCAGACTGGTGGTGTGGAAGCTCTAGGATATGTTTGTGAGGGAAGGCAAACCCTTGTGAGCCGTCAGATCTTGAGCAAATTACCCGACAGCCGTCGGATCGGTAGAGAGTTGCACAGAGTTTTAAAGCTTCATGAACAGGAGGGTGAAAGTCCTGAAAGGAGTTGGCTTATCGAGATATCGACATTCGGGATAATGGAGTTCTCGAGGTCGAGAAGGTCAAGACATTTCAAGTTCCAAAATAGCGAGAGGAAATCTGAGTCATCCGTATAAGGAAGGAATCACATAGGTAAGTGTTTTTTGACCTTGCACCAGGCGAAGTCCCGAGATTTGATCCGAGTCGTCCAACAGTTGGGACACGTGGCAGAGATCGAGTGACCTATCGGTATATCGGCTACCGGGATTTTGAGTTGACATAGAACTTTGTCATCGGGGAATCGCAAGTTGCGAAATTTCGAGATTAGATCTGAGTCGTCCGTCAGTTGGGACATGTGGGCGAGATTGGGAGCCCATAGGCATATTGAGGTTTGGTGGTTCGCGAATCTTAAAGACAAGGCACCCAGAGCATTTGAAATCGTGAAATCGCGAAATAGCGATAAGCGGCGAGGACAGTCCATTCTTGGGGACGCATGGCCGAGATCAAGGAAGTCAGGAAAGTTTCGGAAGGAGAGTCATCCATTAGGAAATCGGGGTTCGGGGAATCACGAATCCTGAGGACATATGTGTTTCGTCATTGGAAATTCCAAAACCCCTATAGGAGGTATGAATATGGTCATATAATTGGAGGTCATGTGAACCACGAGTCTAGCCCGGAGGGCTAACAGGAGTTAGAGAGTATCGGCGTTTGGAAGCCCAAAATGTCGAAAGGATCTGCGTCGTATATCTAAGAAATATCTGACAGTTCGATTTTTCTAAGAATGGACGTGGACACATGGAGATGTATCGCGTTCCAGTGGGTCGAGGAGACAAACGAGAGTGGTGGGACCAGATGACATCGTTAAAAGCGACGTGAACCCTCCTGAATGTACCACATGCCACAGTAGTGAAGGGTGACAGATGTGTTGTGGGCCCGGAGAATAAATTAATTCATGATTTTGGGGAATCAGAAGATAAGGGCATGGGAGCTCGACATTGAAACTCGTGAAGTCGCGAAGTAGCGAGAACGAAAGGAGAAAAGTCAACATCGCTTCTCGGGGTTTTGTGAAAGGGAGGCAGCAGGGTTGGATGCCACAACTCACGAAGGTGTGAATAGAGAAGGGTGCTAGCACTTATCCCTAGACTACGGTCATGTATAGAATACGCTAGCAAGGAGGGAGCCATACCCGTGTCGCATCTCGGGTATCGACGGTTGGAGGAAATGAGTCGAGGGTCTTCGACTCACGAAATCACGAGATCGCGAGTTGCAAAAGGGTGACTCTGGTTACGAATATCTAACTGTGGGATCTTCGTGGACCAAAACCCGAAGTCCCGAAGTCCCAAAATCTCCGAAGACAGAAGAATCGTAGCAGATTTTAAGGATGACAACTATGTTGTGGGCCTGGGGAATAAGGAAACGAAATTTTCAGAATTCGGGAATTGAAATGATAAAAGGTTGGGAGTCACTGCAAATGAAATCCCTGGTGCCGACAACCTGAAGTCCCGGGTACCGAAAACCCAAAGGCCAAAAATCATGAAGTGTCGAAAATGAAAGTTTCGAAAACCCGAAAATTGCAGAGCTGAGCAGAGCTCGGAAAAGTCATGAAATTGAAAGATTTTCTTAACATCGATTGTTATGAAAGATGAGGAATTGTCAAGAAACAAAGGCCTGACAAATTCTAATCGTCTGCGCATTTGTATTGCAGAAGGTTGACGAGTGCCAGAACTGATTTGCATTGCCATAAAGTGCAAAGAAATGGAAGAGACACATAATTCTTCCAGTTCAGAAAATGAAGCTCAAAAGAGATAGCGTGGAACTTTTGGTATGAAGAGTGTGCATATTCAGCGCAAGGAGTGCTTATAGAGGGAACTTGTTTTAAGTTCAAAAGACTCCAGGAGACGAGCGTAGAGGGTGCCAGGAAGACACTAGAAAGTCTTTTGGAAAACACTGAAGGGTCAAGTCCCTTTGAGACTGATTAGGTTAAAGGCTCTGAGAGAAACAGAGCAAGTTCACATGCCAAGCGCAAGTGCGCGGTAAGGTGAAGTTAAAATTTCACTAACCAAAGCTCGGAAGGGAAAACACCATCGAAGCCTTCGAATTATTCGAAATCCTTCAAGTTAGGGAGGAAGTCAATTCTAGAAGAATTGATGCCAAGATATTTGGAAAGAATTCATTTAGATTTTGAACGAACGGTCAAAATTCTCCGTGGAGAACTCGCAAAATCGTGGGAAACCGTAAGATAGCCAGAAGTTGGAAGGTGGTTAGTGGATGGAGAAACTCGCCACTCTAGGATCCAGAATAAGGGTCATTGATCGTGGTTGGTTTGAACCGTTGGATCATTTCGTAAATTCAGGGATCGTGAACTTGGAGCACAGGCCAAATTCTTGGTCACTCCAAGTCCCAAATCGCGAAAAGAGATTAACAAGGATAGAATCGGATGGTGGAGTGCTTCCAGGAAGAAGTGCCAAAAACCCGTGAGCCGCCAGATCCAGCCAAATGCGAGGAAGATAACGCTAAGAGTCATTCAGTACTTGAAGTCTCACAAGAGGTATTGAACCGTCGATCTCAGGGAAGATCGAACCGTTGATTCCTTTCATCGGGAATTCGGAGAATCGAAAGTTGGGAGAACAGAGGAAGTTGTTCTCAAAAATCCTAAAACACAAACTTACGATTCACGAGGAAATATCTAGACCATTGAATCACAGTGAGTGTCAGTCATTGATCTGACACACTTGAAATTCATGAAGACGAAAGTTGAAAGAGGGAAAAGAACTTCTTTCTAATTCTACGAACCGTGAAGTCCCGATTAATGAGAAAAAGGATCCACACCATTGGATTACGAGGAGCTTTGAGTTGTTGGATCTGACTCACGTATATTTTGGAAAACTAGAGACCGAAAGAAAAGTAGGGGAAACTGCTTTTTGAAACCCCGAAATGTGAATTGTCGATTCACGAGGAATTGACCGGGACCGTCGAACTCAGAAAGATGTGGACCTTTGATCTGAAGCAACAGGGGTTCGGGATTTCGGACCTCGGAAGAAGGGAGGAGAGCTAATCCTCAAATTTCGCTAGAAGTCACACTGGTGGATGTTAAAAGAAGAGCTCGGATGTGCTAGACTCTTGTTTCAGATTTTGGGGATAGAGAGAGTCGAGGGTGACACATATCGAAACACCCAATACATGAAATATTGAAACGCCTTTTGGATAGGCGCGTGGTCATAGCCAGTGGCCATGTAGGAGAAACTTGTAGGAATCCTGGAAGAGTTGAATGCTTCTGGGATCCGCAAGAAAAAGGGTCATAGGGAGAAAGAAGTTGCTGCAATTTGTGGAAGCAAGTATGTTATGGCTTGTTTGGCCAACCCAAGGAAAGAATGCTTGCATGTCGTAGCTGTTGTTGGTAATTTTTCTACCTCATGAAGGAAGCAACAAAGAGCTGAAGAGTTGGTTATAAGTCTGATAAAAGAAGCATGAAAGCTTCTACTGCTATCATATGTTCAGGTAGTATAATTTTTAATGGCAGTCATGCAGGTATGAGTTTTATCACTCTTTTTGCATAATTGTTGAAAGGAAATTATGGTAAGAATTTCATCAAACAGAGCTATGTTATTAAATCACACGATTATATTATTTGAATGCATACCACCGGATGTGGTAAAGGCTGTAGGCCTGTGTTAATTCAAAGATTTTTATCTTCTAAATGCACACATTGACATAGTAGAATGTCATGTTAATTTGGTTATGGGGTAATAACCAAAGAATTAAAAGATAATAACTTGTTACAAGAATGAATGCAAGAAAGCTAGTCATGTATGAGACCAGGACA
>JZKD02S1951601.1:276855-293706 GCA_000966675.3 Picea glauca
CAAGATGAATCATGAAATAGGATGTCATGTTTTGGGAATAAAAGTTGAATTTCCTTTTGAATTAATTGGAATTCCTAAATGAATTCTTGTATGTTCTCTCATGATAACTGCATGTAGTTCATGCAGATGAGATGATGTTGATAAAAGTTAAAATGTTGACTACAAAGAGTATCTCGGGAAGATGCTGCTTGGAAACCTTTGAGGGCAGTTGGAACTCTTGGAGCCACGGTGCTTTAAGACTCCCAGTCTGGCCTGTTGCCAAGCCCAAGGAAGGGAGGTGTAGCACCGATGGACTGTGCTTGTGAAGGTGTATACTCCCGGGTGGACAGGCATGTGGGGAATGAGAGACCGTTGGTTGGAGTACTGTCGAGGTTTGAATGGTGGGAGTGTTTCTGAAGTCTGGTACCTTGGCCTAGACCATGTGGATAAGGATTGTGGACCATGTCTATCTTGGGAAGCCATTTCCCGATGGAGTCATATCTCTGCTACAGGGTGGAAGGTATCTCAATCAAAAGATAAGTACAATTCTCTATTTGTTCTATGTTGTGTATGTTGTATACAGTTTTAATGTTATTGAATTTGTTTGTATATACATACATATACATTGCATATATGTTTGCATTACTGCATCCAAAACTATACCTAAGGTGTCTCATATTTCATTACTTAAGAAATATATATACCTGATGCTAATCATGTAATCGATTGGAATATGATTCAAGTGGAACCAGAAAGTGTCCTGCAAGTGCATCGTGTGCGCATATTGGACAGAAAAATAAAACAACTCCGGAATAGAGCTATGGATCTTGTAAGGGTCTAGTGGACCTGGTACGGTCCTGAGGACGCGACATGGGAGCAAGAAGATGTTATGCGGGAAAAGTACCCGCATCTTTTTGAAAATTTTGAAAATCTTGCAGATGTTGTGTAAAGTTGCACTGAGGACAGTGCAAAATATAAGGGGAGGGGGATTGTAGTGTCCCCAAGGCCGAGCCCCATTGTAAACCATGTTTTGAAAGGAATTGTAATTATGTTTTATAGGCTGGTGAGCCAAGTTTGTATAAGCTAGAGGCTTATGTGTTGTTAGGCCAGGGAGCCTGAGTGTTGAAGGCCAAGAGCCTGATGTTGTACTTGTATGTATGCAGAACATTTAATAAAATATAAACATCGCCAGGTGAAGACCGACCATGATGAATGAGTGAAGGGGGACTGAGAATCCATAGAGTGGGCAAGGAATTATGGGCTGGAAGGTGGGAAAGGGGCTAAGTGTTGAGACTAGGGGCTAAGCCTAGGGGGCTTAAGCCTGGGAATAATATTTTAATATTATCCCAAAGAACATGTGCATTATATGTTTCATTTCATCCTAAGTTTTGGAAAGGGTAAGTGTGCAAAGGGGATGCATGTTGGTGGAACGCATGCAGTTCCAAGAGTGACAAGTGTCAGCCCTGGTGCATGCAAATAAAATGGCCAAGAGGAGCTGTGAGAGGGATTATCCTCCATTCTACCTAACGGTCTAAAGGTGAACGATCGGACCTCTGCAAAAAAATACCTTGGTGCATCCCTGAAGGCCAAAAATCCTGGGTTGACTTCTGAGATAGCCGGTACAAACCCTGTCTGAACAATTTGAACCTCTGTTGACCCTATGTGTATTGTTTGTCATGCATCCCTGACAACCAGATGGTGAGTCTATTCTATGCTGGCGGATTGGGAAATAAGAAGTGACCAGCCATTGTTGAACCTGTTGGGAAGCCCGTGTCTGTTTTCCCCATGAGTTGTTGTGACCACGTAGTGCTGGACTGTGTGGGGTCTTGTTGGCCAGTGGTACAACGTTCTCTCCAAGTGAGAGAGGTGATTGAGGTTGGAAGAATAGGTTGTTGGCCTGTGAGCGATTCTCTCCAGGTGAGAGAGTGTGAGAAGGGAGGAGAGGACTCCTGAAAGGAACCCTGTAGCTTCCATAGAGCCCAGAGACTTCCGGTTCAGTCTGTTCCTGTAACCCAAGGTAAGGGAGATTGGCAGCCGAAGGACTGTCCAGGTGACAGAGAAGGTGCATTCTCTTGGGGTGGAACAGGCATGTGGGGAATGAGGGTTTGTGGGCAGTGAGCGTGGAGATTCCTTGGAGAGAATCCCTTCCTTGTGGTTGTGTGTGATTGTTTTCCCTATAACCTCAGCCTGAGCCTAGATTCCTTGCCTTGGGGTGGAGCTTAGTCCCAGCTCAGGGGTGACCCACTGCTGAGTTGATGAGAAGTGCGGTATAAGGGTGGGAGGTTCATGGAAGGCCTTCATTTGGTTGGTGGATCCCACCATTGTTACAAGATAAGTGTTTAACTATGTTTTATCACATTTTATCATGTCTCTACTGTAAATGTTATCATGTTTTCCACTGTGTATACGAATTAATATGGAATGCTATGGATTGTTTAATTTAGAAGTAATGATATGTTTTACCCTGATTTAAATGTGTTTATTTGTTTAAATGCATGGGATATATGATATATGTATGAGATTTGTACAAATGGTGTGTACAAATTGGTATCAGAGCATGAGTAAGCGCAGAGTTTCGAAATGGGTGTGCTACAGTTTGGTATCAAAGCGATTAAACAAAGTACTAGAAAATGTGCACTACAAAATTTCTTCCTAAGGGGGCAAGATTGATCCAAATGGATGTCGGTGGCTCCCACCTATTCCAACTGGCTCATTTTGGCAGTTTTCCAATCTGGAAATTTTATTTCTAGTTTTCGTCTCCCTGACTTCCGGGGTCATTTTGAGGACCTAAACAACATTTTTAGGGCTCACCACAGCTATATTATATGCAGAATCAAATTATGATGGCAACATGTGTAGTCCTCGGATATACCTTTTCAACGGGATATCGTGTGCCTAAAATTGAAGATTGTATGCAAAGGTTACGACCCCAGGAAGTTGATGGACTAACTTACCCCAACGGGGCCCACATGACTCTTGGCGCTTCATCTCCTAGGTTTAGTTTTTTGGATGTCTATGGTTTTTGGATTTTTTTTTTATTGTAAAAAGGCCTTCAAATCCTCATTGTAATCATCTTCTTGCAAATGAGAGCGACCATCACATCTCTTCTCAGAGATAAGTCGTTACCATTCCGGCAAGCTTGTTTTCTACTGCATTTTATGGTTTGAGCTTATTTCCTTACTGAATAGAAACCATTTTTATTGTATCTATGTTATTCTTTGTTAAGCATCTTTTAATACTCTGTATTCATTTTGTTTTGCTAAAAAAATATGGATCACTTTGACATGGAAAAACATAAAGCTTACTTAAAATGACTATAGTATGAATGTTGCATGTGCCAATTTCTATGTTCTCTCCATTGATCCCTTTATATTTTGATTGGAAACGTGGGATTACTTTCCAAATTTCATATACTCTTTGCGAGTAATGATAGCCTAATACTTCCAAACCATTTCATTTGAAGGTTATCAATCAATAGTATAAAAATCTCACACCCAAGCATAATCTACAACATATTCAACAAAACTCTAGGCTTAAAAGGGTCAAGAATATATATAAATGAAGAGTTCATTCCAGAAGACCAAGTTAAATTAAGAAAGGAAAGTTCAAAATGTAAAAGAAGCAAAATATGAAGGAAAATGGGCAATAATTAGGAAACACAAAGACATTATTAGGGACAGGGACCAAAAATATAATAATAAATAGGAATTTGGGAAAGTCTAGATCCTTTCTTAGATCCTGAGTGAAATTCTTTATTAAGTTGGATCCTGAGTAAACTTCATATTATATTTCCAGTTGAAATTTGGGAGCATGAAGAATCTAAGGTACCTAACATAAAATGTTTGTATAGTGGTTAGTATGTTGGAGGCGTATCTTGTTACATAGAAAATAAAAATTTCTCCTCAAATTTAGATTTATAAGAATGACTCTCTCAATCAATACATATGGATGGAGGTATCATATATTAATGCTAAGAATATTTATAATATAGAAATTTTGTATTTCATTACTACTAATTCTACCTTTTATAAGAAAAATAATATGGACAAGAACTGTCCATATAAAATCTTAAAACAAGATATCTATAGTCACATAAATGAAGTTAGTATCCTCCTTCTAAGAGAATTTAATGTTAGAACTACAACTAACCAATCTATTCTATTAAGTAATTATTCCAAACCTATTCATCTATGGCTAGACGAGGACCTTGTTTTATCTAACAAAGACAAAATAAATTTGAAGACTTGACTAAGAATCAGTTTGTTACCAAGTTTATCAAGCTCTATAGTTCTCAAGATCTAATAATTTGCATTGTTCTAATGAAGTGGCTAAAATTTATTTGGATGACTTATATCCATGGGTTTAACAAGAATGTCATATACTATGTGATGTTTGATGTCACTGCATATAACCAAACAAAATTTTTTTATCTTTTAAACAACCATGAGCCTAAATATAATCATAAACCTTTAACCCTCACTCTAAACTTTCTCATGCACAAAAGATCCATTGAAGGGAACACTAATAACCAAAGTTAGTTTGTTTTTGACAAAAATAAAACTAATATTTTCTTAAATGACTTAGATAGTGAATTAAATATCCTATCGTATAAGAAAAAGATTGAAGACCTGTATCAAAATTTTACAACCATCTCTACTTATATTAAAAAATTCTCTATCTAGGTAATATTCAAAAATGCAACCATGTTATGAACCAATGCCTTGAGAATGATAAAATGTTAATGAGTAATAGTCCACATTGATGGGGAAACCTCATTTTACAATGTATTCAATTTACAAGATGAGATGAGGTGATCCTAAGACTAGGTCTCCTTCGTGTTAGGAACCAAATACCAAGATAACATAGAAAAACCTCAGAATAAGTACACAACGACTTGAAAAAGAGAGAATTTCGGATAATAAGCCTCTTTGAGGGGGCAACCTCCTTATACACCAAATAGATTTAAAAATACAATATGATTCCAAATGAAAAGGTCTCCTTGGTATATATAAGAGCCTAGGAGGTATAATTACCACTAATGGACCCATGCCGACATAAATAAAATAACATTACTAATGTAATATTCCCCAATTAAGGGTTAATGTGACACTATTTAGGGATTAACATGCCCCTCCCCTTCAGACAAGTGTTGTTTGAAATGGTTGAATAATTTTGGATGCTTTTGTATAAAAGACTCATTTTCCCAAGTGGAATCTTCAGGAGGTAGTTTCCTCCACTTAATGACATACTCTAAAATGGATATATTCCTCAACTGGAGAATTCTTGTGTCACTGATAGCTTCAGTATCCAATATGATTTTCCCTTCCTCGTAAAGTTTTGGAAATATAGTTTGAACTGGGATATTTTCACCTATAATCTTCTTTAAGAATGAAACATGGAAAACTAGGTGTACTCGTGAAGATGCAGGCACCTCCAATTTGTATGCCATAGTACCAATTTTTTCAATACCTTATAAGGGCCATAGTACTTTGGTGATAATTTATTATCCTTCTTGGCTTTATTGAGGGACATCTGTTTGTATGGTTGTAGTCTTAAAAACACCCAATCCCCTAGTTCAAAACTTGTTTCACTATGATGTTGATCTGCTTGTTGTTTCATGCGATTTTGTGCCATGGTCAGGTTGTCTTTTAAGATTTGTAGAACTTGTTGTTGACGCTCGATGTGATCTTCCGCTGCTTGAACCTTAGATTTTTATTTTAGATAAGAAGTGATAGAAGGAGGGTGATATCCATAGAGTGCCATAAATGGTGTCAATTTGTTGCAGTATGAAAGGAATTGTTATACCACCATATTGCCAAGTGTAACCATTTGAACCATTGTGTTTGTTTATAAAAGACAAAGCAACAAAGGTATCCTTACAGAAACTTATTCACTATCTTGTTTTTTCCATCATATTGAGGATGATAGGATGAGCTATGAGCCAATTGAGTACCCAAACAAGAAAACAATTTTGTCCAAAAATGTCCAATGAAGATGGGATCTCTGTCACTTACAATAATCTTTGGGCTTCCATGTAGCTTTTGAACTGTCTACATGAATGCGGTGGAAATTGTAATAGCTTTGAAGGGATGAGCGAGTGAACAAAAGTGTGCATACTTGGTCAGTCTATCAACAATCACCATGGTGAGACTCTTTCCTTCAGAGTCAATATGTCACACATGATCCTCCCAAGACTTGTTATAGATTAGTATATCATCAAAAAACACTAACACAAATTTTTGAACGAAGGGATTGAAAATGGAATTCATCAACCCTTGGAATGTTGAAGGTGAATTTGTAAGGCTGAAAGGCATGACCAAAAATTCATAATGGCCTTCATGAGTTCGTAATGTTGTTTTTGGGATATCTACTTCCTTCATTCTAATCTGATGATACCCTGAATGGAGATCCAACTTTGTGAAATAGATTTATCGATATAGTTCATCTAACAATTCATAAATGATGGGAATGGGAAACATATCTTTAATAGTTATCTTGTTGATCTCTCTATAATATGGAAACATATGCCATGAGCCATCTTTCTTGAGTACCATTACCATCGGTGCATAGTAAGAACTTTGTCTAGGTCTAATAATTCCAGCCTCTAACATTTCTTCAACCATAGACTCAATTTCACTCTTCTCGGCATAAAGGTATCTGTAAGGCCTAATGTTAGGAGGAACACTCCTAGGAATTAGGTGAATAGCATGATCATGATTTCAAGTGAGTGGAATACCTTTGGGAATATATCCAAATACTTTGGAATTCTTATCAATTATCCCTTGGAGATCTAGGGGAATAAATGGTTTAGATGTTTGAACATCTAGTGAGCATAGTTGTGCAATTACACCTTGATGCCCCTTTTTCAATAATTTTTTCATGCCATTAGCGCTTATCACCTTACTGGGTTTCCCTTTGATACCCCTTAACTCAATTTCTTTTCCTTCTAATGAAAATTTCATTAAAAGTTCTTGAAAATTAAAATCCATTGTTCCTAATAATTGTAACCATTGGATTCCTAGTATGACATCAACACCACACATGGGTATAGAAATCATTGAACTATTCATTACATATTCCCCCATAGTATGATTGATATTATTTCATTTTCTTGAGCAATTTATAGTTCCTCCATATGTAATCATTAGTTGAAACTCTGGCGCTGGATATACAAAGCAATTGAGATCTTTGGCTAATTTATAGTGGATGAAATTATGAGTACTACCATAATCAATTAGTACTATTACCTTTTTATTTTTGATATATTCTTCGATCTTGAGGGTTTGAGGAGTGCTAATTCTAGCCAATGCATTACATGATATCATGGGAGTAAAATATTCAAAAGAAATCTCTTCTACATTTTCATCTTGAGATGGTTCTTGTTCTTGTTCTTGTTCCTCTTCACAATCTATGTAGAATAATTTATTCTCACCACACCTATGTCCCTTACTATACTTGTTGTCACAATTAAAGAATAAACCTATTTCTTTTCTTTCCTCAAATTGTTGAGGTGTCAACCTTGTAGGTTGAGGTTCTTTAGAAGATGGAACATTATTCTCTCGATAGATGTTAGGAGTGGTCCTTCTAGTAGCCATAGACATACTTTTACTTTCAACATTTCTTGCCACCCTAAATGCATTCTCCAATGATTTGGGTTCCCAAAGGTGAACCTCATGTTGAATATTATACTTTAAAGTTCCTATGAATACATCAATAAGTTGCTCATCTAGAATATATGTTACCTTTATATTCAATCTTTGGAAGTTCTCAATGTGATCTACAATTGAACCCTTTTGCTTGAGATTTATCAATTGGCTAAAGAAGGTATTACTCTGTGTATCCTCATAGTGTGCTATGATTTCTTCCATGAACATTGTCCAAGTGACGAGTGTTTTGCGAGAACAAATCCATCGATACCACACACATTTATTGGGTTCTAGATATAAAGAATAAATTCGTACCTTTTGTGTATGTGGCACATCATGTAGATCAAAGCATTGACCCATCTGAAGTGTCCATGTGATTGGATCCTTTCCATAAAACTTACTCATATCGATATTAGGAAAGTGGTTGTTTTTCAACCCAAAGTTGGAGTTTCTCCATTCTTGATTCATATTCCTTTCATCCTCATCATGAATTTCATGGGATACATTTTCACTTTCAGGTGTCCTCTCTATTAGAAAAAATTTCAATCCTTCCATGATCTCCCTTTTTAAATCCTCCATATTAGTATCCATTATTTCCTCCAACTTAGGTTCAGTTGAATCCATCATCCCTTATAATTCATCTTTTGTTATTGTCTTCTTTTGTAAATACTTTATGTCTCTGTGCATTTCTTCACCTTCATCTAGATTCCAAGTAGTATTTTTTGGAGGATTAATTGCTTTATAAGTTCCCTTATTTGGTGGTATGTTGTTCAAGTATCACTTTTAAACCTTGATTTTGAGGTGGTTTTGCTAGACGATATTTATTCTGTTGTTTCTCCAAAATTTCGTTCCTTCTGAGTATGAAAAATTAATTTTGTAGCTTCATGATACATATTCTCTGTAATGCCACAAGTCTAATCAAAATTGGAAGTTCCAAGTGGAAGTTATGGTAACTTCCCCACACCTTTCTCAATTTTGTCCCTTCTAGGAGAGCGTACTTGTAAAGTGTGACAAGATCACAATATATGATATTTGATTATGAAACTTGTACCATAAATACTACTGGACTTCCACTATCCAATGCAGCTAGTCTCACGTAGTTGGGATACTCACTGAATAAGATATCATTCTTTTACCCAAAATACCTATTTGGGACTAGTTAATAAGACTAGTCAGATACTTTAACTTTCACATGGTGTATCTAAAATAGTAGGATGAACAAGAAGCTAAAATATTTATCATAGATGCCTTGATAATGTATATGAATAACCTCCAGATTTTAGGGTCTGAAATTGTATAGAACAAATTTTATATTGAAAATTTCGAGATGACTAAATTTCGGATGATTCCATAACCCTATGTTACATAGGATATATCTACAAAAATATAAGTAATCAGGAGCTGAAATGTTAAACCAATGTACCTTGATTTTTCTACTAAATATCCTCCAAGGGGTTCCTTCTGAAACACCGTATAAAAATGTTATAGCGAAAATCCCATGGTGTTTCAGATGTAGCAACGAATCCCCAAGACCTTGAGCTTTGATACCAAATGTTAGGAACCAAATACCAATATAGCATAGAAAAATCTCAGAATAACTACTCAACGCCTTGAAAAAGAGATAATTTCAGATAATAATCCTCTTCGAGGGGGAAACCTCCTTATACACCACACAGATTTCCAAATACAAGATGATTCCAAATGAAAAGGTCTCTTTGGTATATATGGGAAACTGGGAGGTACAATTACAACTAATGGACCCAAGACGACATAAATAAAATAAAATTACTAATGTAATATTCCATAATTAAGGGGTAATGTGCCACTATTTAGGGCTCAACACTTGGTATATATAGGAGACAAAGGGTACAATTATAATGAAAGGGTACAATGAAGGGTTCTACACTACATACAAATATAATACTAGAAACGTAAGAATTCAATATCTAGGGATTAATAAGGTCTTTTGTACTTAACATGAGGATTTGTCTAGGTCTTATCATGCCCCTCCCCTTCAAACAGGGGTTTTCCTCAACACTTGACTAACTACATGTGTTTCTATATGAACAAATCATCTCCCCATGCCACCTCTTCAACTGATATGTTCTTCCATTTGATGAGGTACTCTACAATAATTAATCAATTATTTAGCTTCTTAATATTTATTTCGAGGATTATTTCTGATTCTAATATGGATTTTCCTTCTTCATTGATCTTTGGTAAAATATTTGGGATTGAGATATTTTCACTGATTACTTTCTTTATGAAAGAATCATGGAACACCAGATGTACACATGAAGATGGAGGAAACTCCAATTTGTAAGCCATACTTTCAATCCTTTGCAACACTTTATAGGGGCCATAATATTTAGGTGTTAATTTATTGTCCCTATTTTGTTTCTTGAGGGACATATATTTATATGGTTGTAGCCTAAAAAATATCCAATCCCCCACTTCAAATTCCCTTTCACGAGGATGCGGGTCTGCTTGTTTCATCCTATTTTGTGGCATAACTAAGTTCTTATTCAATAGTTTGAGAATATCTTGTTGGTACCCTATGTGGTCCTCTACTATCTGAACCTTTGCAGTTCCTTTTAGGGGTGATGTGATGGATGGAGGATGATATCCATAAAATTCTAAAAATTGTGACATTTTTTATGAAGTATGGGAGGATGTGTTGTAGCACCATTATTCCAAGGGAAACCACTTAACCCATTATGTCTCTTTATCATATACAAAGCAATGAATATCTCTATACATTTTATATGAAATTTCAATTTTCCCATCAGATTGAGGATGGAAAGTTGAGATATGATCAAATTGAGTACCCAAATAGGAAAATGATTCAATCAAAAAATTTCCACTAAAAATTGGACCTCTATCACTTACAATAATCTTGGGCACTCCATGTAGATTTTGAATAGTTTCCATGAATTTTATGGCTACTATAATTTTTTTAAAAGGATGATAAAGAGAGTAAAAATGGGCATACTTTGTCATTGGATCCATTGCTACCATGATGACAATGTTCCCTTTATATTTGGGTAAACCTATAATAAAATCCATTGAAACATCTTCCCAACATTGACTTGGTATAACTAATGGTTGTAGAAGACCTGGTGACTTGATTGTCTCTCCCTTATTATTTTGGAAGACCATACATTCAAAAAAAAAAAATTGAACATCGGTTTTAACACCTTCTTAAAAAAAATCCTTATTTATCTTATGGTAAATTTTCAAGAACCCTGATAGTCCTCCTATAGAAGAAGTGTGGAATCCCATACGAAACTTCTATTTGAGTTGATAATTCTTACATAAATATAGGTGATCATGGTACCATAGAAAATCATTATTCGATACAAATTTATATAATGAATTCGGGTCCTCTTGTATTTTTTGAATGATATTGAATATCTCTCGATGTTACTTCCATTATATCCCTACATCTTCCACCCAATCAGATTGTGGAATAGAAACAACACATGGTGAACCATCTATTTTTTTTTCTTTCTATGAAAGTGCATTTGCCACAATATTTTGTTTTCATTTATTGTAGATAATTTCAAAGTCATAAAATAACATATTTGTAACCCATTTTTGTTGCTCTTCTAAAGATAATCATTTCTAAAAGAAGTACTTTAAACTATACTGATATGTTTTTACTTTGAAGTGTAGAGAAGCTTGAAGAAGAAGTTGTCATGTTGAGAGTAAAATTTGTCAATCTCAGTAAGAAAGTTGAAGAGACAAAAACATCCACATTAGTAGTAGAGAATGAAGAGAAGCATTTCAGGTTGCCAGAAAAAAAGATTGAAGAAAAGAGAAAGAGTTATGAAGAAGTACTCAAAGGAAGGTATTATGGTCAACCGAAATCTAAGAAAAATGATAAACATACATCTTCAAGAATATCCTTCACATTCAAGTCACAAAAAAGATTCAATAATGATCATCCAAGGAAAGAATTCAAAAGAACCACACCACTCACTCCCAGGTATGTAAATTTCTTTTATGGTCATTGTTTTTATTGTACTAACTTTGGACATAAGGTTTCATATTGTAGGGCTTATGGAAGAAATGTCAGAGGAAGAAATGCTTATGTGGAGCCACATAGAATTGAATTTTACAAATGTCATAACTATGGACACATAGCCCTTTATTGTAGAAGCATGATCAATACTTCCACGAAAGAGAACACTAATATTATATATAATAAAGTATGTAAGAGAAGACAATAAGAATAGGTGAATAAAGACCAGGTCCCGAAAATCAGAAGATTGGCAATAATACGAGATGGAGACAAATATACAAACAAAAAGAAAGATGTCGAATACATAAATATTTGGAGAAGAAATGAGAGAAAACAAGGACATGTGAATTAAGAACAGGTTCCAGAGATGACAATATTTGCAGTAGTTTGGGAAATAAAAGAAGAGAATGTAAATACATAATAGGTTCAAGAGATTGTACTTTCAGGAATTATAGAGAAAGATAAATTCATGGGAAAAAAGGGAAAAGTCAAGGTTTAGAGGGATGATGAGTCTACAGACGAAGAGGAAGAGGACTCTGCATCATAGAGGGTATTTTTCTGAGCCATCCATCTTGGAGACTCCCAGTAAATATGTACGTTGAATAGGAGGGATCTATGCAGTAGACACTACATATCAAAGAACCATCTTTCGACCAGGTTGAAGTATTTACAAAGAGAGATTCAGAGCATCCAGATAATAGAAGTATAGAGTAATAGATTGATCTGTTGAGAAGTAGTATTCCCACACAATTGTAACAGATTCAAGAGAAGTATTCATAATAGTATAGTGAGATATGGGTCAACATTGTGTACAATTGAGTAGCAGAGTTATGGATAGAGATGGATTCATGAGATGCATAACAATGTATCTATAATTGGAATAATTGGAATCAATTGGTCACATAAATTAAAGTAGTGAAGGGCACAACAAAATAGGGAAAGAGAAACACTGATCGGAATATATATATCATCAAAATGACATTTTTGAATAGTATGGTCAAGTTAACATGACTAGTAAATGAATAAATCAATATTTGAATGATTTTTATATATGTCAGTTGATTACACAAGGAAGAAAAAATAGAAAATAAATCCAAAAGGAAGCAGGTACAAGAATACCTACATTGATGTAAACAACAATGTGTAGAGAATTCATTCGAGAGAGATATCCATAAAGGTATATCAGTAGCATACAGACAAGGAGACATACCCATAGGGGGACCTATTATTCTTACAATGATTGGTTAGAGCAGGTACATTGTTAGATCGACAAGGGGAGTTAATCCTTTGTCAAAGGGTGAGAGAAAATATCAAGGCATGGAGGAAAAGAAGCATGAAGATAGGGGGAGTATCTCCAATGACATATTAGATAGGGAGAGAAGCCCCAAGGAAAATTCAGACAGGGGGAGAATCCACAAGGAGTGATATCCTATGTCATTGATGTCAAACTAGGAGAGATAGAATCATTGATGAGGAACAATGATCGCAGGGACTGTGAGAATGACTATTGTCATGACTAAGTGTCGACATCAATGTTTGTGTTTCCATAAATGCTAGAGGGAGAGATTGTTGAAAAATTGGTTTAGATTAATGGATGGTTGGTTTGGATAGTTGGTTTTCATTGATGTCAACCCTTAGAGATTGATGTCATCCCTTGGAGAGGTCCAGATATGTTGGACAATTGCATGGTCAATATTACTGGTGAGTTAGTTGGGTGAATTTGATATAGTCTACATGTAGCCCCAAAGGTGTTGTTATGGGACCTGAAGTTGATTTAGGAGTAATGAAATGAAGGATAGTGTAATTGTAGGTAAGACTATCATAGATGGATAATACATGGATAGGTTGACACTTGGTTGAGACACATATCTTGTGATGGTATGCGGAGATCTTGGTACATTCTTGGTAGGGGCATGTGGTGTTGATCTTGGGAATACAATTTGAGATATGATCTTAGTGATGTTGGGATGAGTTTCATGCGATTGGGAGTGGATTTGGTTTCTTGGATGAGATAGTGACAGTGGTAGTGACAATGATAGGTTGGATACACTGACACATTGATAGTGATAGAGTGATAGTGGTAGTATTAGTGGTTTGGCACTTATATTTCAGGGTGGTTAGACGTGGCAAGGAAAGGGGGTTTTATCGTCCTTCCAATTGGAGCCATAGAATTAGGGAGTTGGATCTTCCTTAAGGTTGGATCCCGAGAAGTAGGTCGTTGTAGCCACCTTCCAGTTGGATTCGAAGAACATAGAGGGTTATGTACTCCTTCTGGTTGAATCTAGAGAATCATGGTGTTGTAGATTCCTTTAGTTTGGAGCCTGATAAACCAAAGGTTTTTATCCTCCTTCGAGTTGTAGTTGGAGAATGGGAGGTTCGTTCTTACTATGAATGTATTTATTATGACATATAAGAAAATCATTATGTGGTTTTCTCTTGTATTTTGTTTCCACATAAATTCTAGTGTATTGTGTATTTGTGGATGTGTCTACGATTGTTTATTATGCATTGATGGATGATGATGTTTATGATTCACTATTGTATTGATTGTTATTAATAAACCAATTATATATTGCTCATAATGTTAAAATAATACATATTGGTATTGAAAGTAATGAAAATTATCATACTAATTCACCCCCTCACCTTAGTATTCCAACAACTTTGTGGTTTGAGGTCTTGCTCGGAAGGAAAATTCCTGACACCGGTACATTTGGAAAGAGAAAACCATGGTATGATTAAATCATGGTATCCTCTTACGATTTCTATGAAAATCACCCGTTCTTTGAATCTGGTCTAGAATGGAGTCAAAAGATGGTATTGTCACTTGGAATTTTCCTTTATTGTCATGGCCACAACCAAAGCAAACTCTACTAAAAAAACATCCACTCCTGAGGCCCGTAAAGGGTTTTAAAGATGAAAATGTGAAGGCTATAAATATATCACACTTGTCATTGCTATGTTTGACCGATGACATCAAATATGAATCCTTGGTATGTTTCAACACCATATCTATGTAACACTTGGAGAAAAACTTCATTGTGGCCATGCTTTCAAAAAAGTATGCAATTGTTCGCACACAGAAGAGACCCTCTTGTAGACTAGAAACCGGCCTCATCATGATCCACTCTATTTCTTTCTTGAGCCACTATTCTAAAATAATTTAATGAAAATGTGATGAAATGTATTTTCTTAAAACTAAATCCATTTGTTGCATTTGTAGTAATATACAAGCGTTAAATATTCAAGTCCATGGTGTTAATCCACTTTTGCATTTAAAGACTCAGAAGGGAATGACAAGGTTCTATAACAAATTGGTAATAGTATTTTTCAAGGATGCTCTTAAGAGATGGTAGCTTCAATGGTCAATTTTATGTTTACACCTTACGAGGGACATGACATATCAAGCCCAGTGGCCACTTATGTCTATTTCTAGTTTTGCATAATATTGTTGTAAAGTGTACATGGAGAACCAATACTCCTTTCTCTCTCTTCATGCTTTAACTTGATGGTTTTATTAAATTACTCAAGAAGTTTATATTTTGTATGCACTCGGTGATTCATTGAAGAGTGTTTTTTCTTTTATAATTTATGTTGTCAATCTTGGTAATCACCTTGTATATTTTACAATATTTTGAATTGTAGAGTCTGATTGTTAAAGGGTAGAGTTGCAATAAACCCTTAAGGTCTAATTCTATGTCTAAATGGATCGAATTGATGAACTGTTAGAGTTACTTAACACTCTAATTATCTCTTCTGCATAAAATACAATAACAAATTACACAGAAACTCTCACTATTGTCCTAACCTATTTACAAGATTCACAAGACAATCAAATTCCACTAGCTTGAATCTCAACTCCAATAAAAAGAAATACAATGCATGAATCACCATTCTGAACTAGTTCGTTTCAGGTGCACGATATCCCATTGGAAATGTATATCTGAGGAATACACATGTTTCCATCACACTCTAACTCCATCTATAGTGTGATTGTGGAGAGCCCAAAAAAAACTATTTAGGGCCTCAATATTACCCCAGAAATTTAGTACTCGAAAAGCTAGAAAAAAATATGCCAAGGTGAAAATTGTATATGAGCTAGTTGGAAGAGGTGGGTGGTCACTGATATCCACCTGGATCATGTATATAATTTAAATCCTCATTCTAGAAAATATCTTTCTCAAACTTAGCATAGAAGGTTGCGTACCTAGTTTTCAGATGGAGATGGATCCAACCTAAGAGATTAAAGAAGTATACTTATGACTAGTGCCTATCATTGGATTGTTACCAAGATATTACTTGATGTAAGAGGATAAGTATGATATGGAGACTCAAGTCCCAATGAAATACTTGGTTGTACAAGGTTAAGACGATATGGAAATTTCTATTGGAACCTCAAAAGGAATGCATTGCGTGACCTTGGGTTCTTATCAACATGTTTCTTGGACAATAATTAAAATCCTTGGGTGTGTCTTAAATTGGATTCCCCCTATGTTGAAAGAAATAAATAGCCTAAATAACCAAGTATCATGGCCTCTATTTTTTGACCAGTTTATTCCCTTAAGGTAGTGCTTATAGGAGATACACACCTATGAGTCATTAAGTTTAATAGGGCATGGCATGTGATTAGAATTGAAATTTATATCATGTTTGGAAAATAATAAATACATATTTTCATTTGAACTCTAATACTTGTCATTATGGCTCTCTAATATGTCCACAATTTCACTTCTATATCCAAATGCATGTTTCCAAAGTGGAGATGGATGTGGTGAATTTGCACCAATGATTAGTAATATTTTCGGCTAACACTCCATTTACTGTGTGAAAGGAATTTCCTACTATGCAATATGTAGGCCACTTGTCCCACTCTCAACGTTTTGATGCTAGTGACCATTGGTAAAAAGTTGGTTATGTTATTCAAGAATGTTAGAAATGGCATGGATGCTAATATTTTCTCCAAGTTCCAAAAGTTCCTTGGTTTTACAAGTTTCTTATCATTTCTTTGGTTATATCTAAATCAAAATTCCAAGTGAATATCAAGTAGGGAAATGACATATGGGATCCCATTTATGGTGATTCTAAGATCATAACGAAAGGATGGTCACTAATCCCTGATAAAAAAATCCCCTCCTCTTGACACATATTCTATTTCCATAATTAACTACTATGACTTTGCTTGCTACCTAGTATGTTTAATTA
>JZKD02S1951601.1:293756-331425 GCA_000966675.3 Picea glauca
ATATGCTACCTCCCCATGTCTAAATATCCTCTCCATCATCTTGGTTGAAACTGTCCTGGGTGCTCCTGTCAACATACCTCTTAGAACAACCTTCTTCCCATCCTGATCTCTAAATCCAATTTCCAAGGTTTGGTAGTTGGTTGTGATTTTTACCAAGGTAATCATCCACTGAACTCCTAACACCACATCTATGTCCGATAGGTCAACCACATAAAATGTGTCTCTCACTATGTAGTTTCCTAACTTCATCTCTAATTTTGGAACTCTGTCTAGACACTCCATTGTGTGGCCATCTACTACTACAACATCAAACCCCTCAAACTCCTCTGTCTGAAGTGCTCGTCTCGATACTAGTGAAGCATTGATGAATTTGTGGGTGGCCCCACCATCTATCAGGGCGATTTCATGTTTCCCATAAATAATCCCTCTGATATAGAGGGTATCATACCAAGGAACACTAGAAAGGGTCACTATGACACCTCCCTTTGTTGGTTTGCTCCTGTTAGCCTGTTCTGGTGGTTGTGGGACTATTGGTGGATGGGATCCTGTCGGTGTCGGTGGTCTATGGGGAGGTTGCTCCTCTGTTGGTGTTGACTCCTCCTCTGAACTAGTGGATCCATTGTTCTGCTCCTCCTCCTCACTGTCCACGATGTCTACTGCTACCTCAATATAATGAATCTCTCCCTTTCCCATGCACATGCGACCTGGGACCCAAGGATCTCTACAGTTGAAGCAAAGCTTCTTCCTCATAAACTCTCACCTAGTCTCATCATCCAACTTCTCTTTTCCCTTCCATTCTCTCTGGAATGGCTTCCTATCTTGACCTCTCTGGGCACAAATGGTTTGGAGAAAGTTTTAGTCTTTGGCACTGAGTCTTCTAGATCTCAAGTGAGAAGGATGGAATCCTACAAAGTGGGAGTCATGTATGCCTTCACCCATCCTCTCAAAGGCTTTGTGAGTCCTTCTGTGAATAGAAAGATCAACCTGGGCTCTGATATATCTGTGACTGCTACAGATACCTGTTGAAACTCTGTGATGAACACCTCTACTATGCCAGTTTGTCTCAACTGGGCTAGATCCCTTAAGTGTATCTCGGGATCCTTCTTGTCAAACCTGTCCATGAGCCTATCTGTAAACTCCCTATAGGAGGTGATGCAACTGTGACCCAATGTCACCAGTCCATGATGCCACCACTCGTGTGCCTCACCCTACAAGTGTAAGGTCACGAAACTGATGTCCTTTATCTCGGTCATCTGGTTGATCTTGTAATACATGTCTAGCTTCTATACCCAAGGTCTAGCATTGTATTTGGACGATCTGTCGAAAAAAGGGATGGTGAGTTTCCCAAATTTTTGAATGAAATCGAGGTTATTCCCCTGTTGTTGTTGTGGTCCTCCCCTCTAAAACTCTCTGGGGCAGTTCCTAAGTGTGAGTCCACAATACTTGACTAAGGTCATGTCCTGATGGAAGTCATGACCCAATACTGCGTACTCCCTCCTATACTCTGCAATGTCATCAACATGAGTGGGTTTCCTCTGTGTTATTGGTGGAGGTGTTGCTACCGAAGGTGCCCTTTGGAAACTAGGAAATAAGGGTGTAGGAATCCTACTCGCAGAAGTGTATGTGCGAGAGGGTGACTGGGGTCTATTGCCTGCTCCCGAGCTCCCCTGTGCTGCATGCGGGACTTGTGTATCTGGGGTGCCCACTCTAGCCAATATATCAACCATTTGTGCCAAGGACTGAGACATGGTCTGTAATATACTAGATATAAAATGTATGCATAATAGAAATAAAATTCTAGAATGGCAGAATAACAACAATATAACCAAAACATTCACCACAATAGCACTGAAATGATAAGAGAATAATAACAGAAATAACACTTTGAATCTGAAAGAAATGTTCACAGGCCTCTTTGAGGGGGCAACCTCCAGTTGAGCAGAGATCTATTACAATAACATTCAAGTTAGGGTTCTCATACCCTCGACTCCTATTTATACTAAAACGAATCATCTAGAGGAAGATCCTTCTAGAAGCAGAAGCTTCTATTAGGTCTTCTTACATCCACCTTATTCTATTTTATTGAAAGTCCTTATTAATATTGAACTTTATTGCATACAAATATATTGTTCTACCTATGTGAAGGTTAGGGCCCTAACTTGTTGGCCCCCTTAAAAACAGTCTTGTCCTCAAGGTTTGAGATGAGGAAATTGTTGCAGAATGGTAGTTGGTTCTCAAGTGGCATCTGCTGGAGTTGTATCTTTCCACTGGACTAGCACTTCCTTGATGATTCTCTGACATAGCAAATGCTCACGCTAGTCCGAAACTGCTTCTAGCTGTAGCCAAATGGATCCTTCCTCAGCTAATTCTGGAAGGTTGGTTTGAATTTGGCACTTAACTCCAATCACCTTCTTTAAGAAAGAAACATGAAAACAAGATGTAGCTTTGAATGGTTGGGTAAAGATAACTGATAGGCTACTTGTCCCACATGCTTGAGAATGATATAAGGACCATAAAATTTGGGTGTTGGCTTCTGAAAATGGTTGGCCTCGAGGGAATTTTTCTTGTAAGGTTGCAGTCGAAGAAACACCTGATCCCCTTCTACAAATTGACGTTCAAAGTGACCTTGATCTACTTGTTCCTTCATGTGATTATGTTCCATGACCAAATTCTCTTTGAGTGTACGGAGAATAGCTCCTCGAGCTGTAAGTGTCAGGTCAACCTCCTAGACCTTCGAGGCACCTGGTGTTTATGAGAGAACTAAACGTGGCTTCTGTCCATATACTACTTCAAAAGGAGTCATGCGTGTAGCTCTATGGTATGAATTATTGTACCACATTCAGCTAAGGGTAACCATTGAGCCCACTGTTTTTTCTTTTCCAAGGAAAAACACCTCAAATATGTTTCCAAACAATTGTTGACCACTTTCGTTTGGCTATCAGGCTAGGAATGATAAGATGTGCTAAGGTGCAATTTGGTGCCTTGTATGTTGAACAGTTCTTGCCAAAAATTTCTTGTGAAAGTTGGGTCGCGATCAGAAACAATAGAGTGTGGCATGCCATGAAGCTTGAAGACCCGATCCATGAAAATTTGAGCCATCATGGATGTTGTAAACAGGTGTTGAAGGGGACATAAATGAGCATAGTTGGAAAGGCATTCAACAACCACCATGATGACTAATTTATTTCCCAATTTGGGTAAGCCGGTAATAAAATCCATAGAGATATCCTTCCAAATAGCAAGTGGAATTGGGAGTAGTTGTAGTGTGCCCGAAGATTTTACTGTTTCTCCCTTGTTCCATTGATAGACATCACATTCAATGAAAAAATTACGAATGTCCTGTTTCATACCATCCCAAAAAAAGGAACGTTTGACCCTATCATAGGTTTTGGTGAACCCGGAGTGCCCTGCAGTGGGTGTAGCATAAAGCTCAGAAAGTATCGTGGATTTAAGATTTGATTGTTTACTTAAATACAAATGACCTTTGTATCAAATTTCATCATGGAGACAAGAGTACCCTGGGGAACATGGAGCATTGGACTACAATTGTTGGATCAGCTGCGGACTTTTGGGATCTTATAGCCATTCCTGGCCAACAACTTGGAGCCAATATGGGACAATGAATGAAAGAGAAAAAAGGGATCCTTCATCTTCATATTTGCGGGAAAGTGCATCTGCAACAACATTGTCTTTTCCTTTCTTGTGAATGATCTCATAATCATATCCAAAGAGCTTAGTCACCCATTTTTGTTGTTCTGGAGATGAAATGCATTGTTCCAGAAAATACTTGAGGCTTTGATGGTCTATATTAATTTGGAAACATTGCCCCAATAGATAAGGGCATCACAGATCAACGACATGAGTAATAACCATCATCTCCTTTTCATATATGGATTTTCCTAAATTTCTTTCAGATAGTTTCTTGCTGGTAAAGGCCAAAGGTCGACCCTCTTGCATAAGGATAGCACCAATTCCTTTCCCTGAGCCATCACATTCCAACACAAAGATCTTTGTGAAATCGAGAAGGATGAGGACTATAGTGGTGCACATGGCCATCTTCAAGGTTTGAAAAGCTTGGGCAGTGGTTGGAGTCCAATTGACAGAGTTCTTTTTTAGGAGAGCAGTGAGAGGTGCTACAATCTTCCCATAAATCTTAACAAACTTGTGATATTACCTTTTTAAGCCCAAAAATCCACGCAATCTGTTAAGAGTCTTTAGGTGAGGCCAGGCTTGCATAGCTTCAATCTTTTTAGGATCCACCCTGATGCCATCCTTGCCAAACAAATGACCCAAGTATTCTACTTCTGAGGCGTCGAAAGCACATTTAGACTGTTTCAGGAAAAGTTAGTGCTGAGAGAATAGATGGAGAACTCGATCCACATGAGAAAGATGGTCTATCCAGGTTTTTCTATAGATGAGGATATCATCAAAGAAAACTAAGACAAAATGGCGGAGAAAAGGATGGAAGACATGATTCATAAGGCTTTGGAAGGTGGAGGGGGAATTAAACAAGCCAAAGGGCATGACCAAAAAATCATAGTGGCCCTCATGAGTTCTAAAGGAAGTATTGGGAATGTCTGCCTCTTTCATACGTATCTTGTGGTAGCCCAAACGAAGATCCACTTTAGCGAAGAATTGGGTGCCACTCAATTCATCCAGGAGGTCATCAATGACAGGAATGGGGAATTTGTCTTTTATGGTAAGTTTGTTGAGGGCACGAAAGTCAGGACACATTCTCCAAGAACCTTCTTTCTTTAGGACCATGACCATAGGAGAAGAGCATGGGCTTGTACTAGGTCTGATAATGCCTACATTAAGGAGTTCCTGCACAATTTTCTCAATTTCATTTTTTTGGGAAAATGGGTGACGATACGGACATATATTGGGAGGAAGGCTGTTGGGTACAAGGGGAATGGAATGATCATGAACACCACAAAAAGGAGGGAATCCTTGGGGAGTGGAAAAGACCAATTGATGTTTACAAATGATGGCTTGGAGGTCTTATGGGACCAAGGGTGTCTATGTTGCTTGTATGGCATGGAGTTGGGCTATAACACCAGAATGACCTTTTTTGAGCTACTTTTCCATGCGATGGGAACTAATGATCTCAAGTGAACTGGCGGTGATGCCTTGGAAGTTATATTGGTGGTCCTCCTGGTCAAATTGCATGGTTAAGTCTTTAAAATCCATGAGAATGGGAGCCAAAGTCCTTAGCCAGTCAACACCCAACATAATGTCATAACCTCCCATGTCGATAGAAAACATATGGGATTTTAGGTGGTAATCAACAATTTGGAGACAGACATTTTCACAATGCCCTCCACATTTCATGGAACCACCATTGACAATCATGATTTGGAAATTATTGAAGGCATGGATGTAGCAATGATTTTCTTGGGCAATGCAGAAATGAATAAAATTATGGGGTGAATGCCGATAGTGGTAGTGAATGGAATGGGTGTGGTAAAAATGACTTGAAAATGAATGAACCAACCTACATACATACTTATCGATACAAAAGTGTGATAATCAAACAAAACAATATAACAAATTTCACATTTGAATAAGATTTAACTTGACACATAATACCTATGAAGGGGGTGATATTCTCATGCTAGATGGACATGGTTCATCATTGTATGATACCGCAACTGGTAGAAACATAACGTAAAAATATATTTAATTTCTCATAAACAACCTATAGAAACAAAACAACTATCTTACAGATGTAGTTGAATAGTAGTAGATCAATGAGGTTTCTAGAGAAAAAGCAGATCGTTGGGGTGAATATATAAAAAGTACTTTATACTTAAGTATGCGGTACATTGAATGAGAAGGCTACTTCTACTACTACATCAGTGATGGAAACTAACATTGATGTATCTACTGGCATTGAGGGTCCACTATTCGAGCATAGAAACTAGAAACATCATATAATTAGATATAGAAAAGAATATATATACACACGCACACACATATACATATAATCGATAACATAGATATGGTCAAGATACTAACTTCCTCCATGAAAATCTTATGTCTGGTAGCCTTTGTCAACCCATAACAAGTGTTCTTGTAGCTCGAGCATCAATGAAGGTCACAAAAATGCCCAGTTTGTCCATGTGCCCTCTACTGGATGGACTCTATTATAGAGCTTGAAGGAGCAGCCTCTCTCCCAACATCTCATGTAAGTAGATCATGTTCAGATAATGCTATAAAGTCGTTGTGCTTAACCAGGCTCTAGGTGGATATGGATTCCTGTGTCTAATTGATTATTTCTTTGATGAGAGGATGTTGAGCAAGGGGGTTAGTTCTTCACCTAGGAGAATGGGGACCTAACACTGCTTCATGCCTAGAATTTTCGTTATCATGTGAGGACCAGTGACCCACCTAGTAGAATTCACCAATGTCAAAGTAGTTAACATAGGGACCTAATGTAAAATATTTCATGGATGTTGTCTAACTGTTCTACGTTTTGGTCTTTTTCCTCAAACTACATAAATTTGCACAAAATCTTTTTTCTGTTGTAACAACTCAAATCTGCAAATATCCCCCAAAATATCATTGAGAAAAACCACAAAATATACTAAGACATGTTTCATGTATTACATGAAGAGAGCCATTGATGACATCAACGAGGTTCCTTTTAAGGAATGATCCTCCTTTATGGAACCTCATGCTGAAATAAGTTTGACGATTTGTTTAGGGTTCAGCGCACAAAAAAGGACCGTGCGGAAGTGTTTCCATATAACACTGAAACAACACACGGTCAAATAAACATGGGCGGAGATCTCGCCACGGTACTCTTGCAATGTTCCATCCATTACCGTGCGTCGCTGGCTTAACTAGCCTTGTTTTAAGGAAGAAAATCGAGTAGACCAATGCTCAGCGACAATTCCAAACCAGTGTGGAGCTGTAATTTTCAACTCGAACTTTTAACAAAGGCAAAGTCAAAATCTATAACGATATTATTATGTTTTTCTTCGTTGAGTGACGTGTCCTGATTTTAACCGGTAATAGTGGGACAAATTCAATGAAAAGTGAAAATTCTCGTAAATTCGATATATATTTCCACATTATTAATTAGAATTTTGGCTAAAGTTTTGATTCATTTTACAAAACATTGGACCCAATGAATGGATCCCAATAAAACAACTCAAAAAAAAGGTTTAATCTCACTCCTTTAAATAATATCCGTTTGAGATCATCCCCTCCATCTCGAACTCGCTCCTAATAATACCCCATTTCTAAGATCGATCCCTCTATCTCCTGACCTCCTTTGCTTGCTCAGAATAAGCGTGAAGGAAAAAAAAAAATCGGCAACTATGCGTGCTGCAGTGGGCATGAAGGAGGAGGAAACCATCCAGCTGGTTAGCTCAGACGGCACTGTTCAAATGCTTCAAAATCCCCTCCACGCCGGCCAGATCATCCAAGAATTCCCTCACCATTTAGTCTGCCACTCGCAGTCGTTGTACATCGGGCAGAAGACTCCCGCACTTTCTCCAAACGACCAACTGGAGGTGGGAAGTAAGTATTTCCTTTTGCCATTTCAATTTTTCCAGTCTGAGTTGACGCTCGTATTGCTGGCTTCCTTCATATCGCCACAGCCATCAGAATCTCCAACTACTCCCAGTGGTAGACTATCAGCCTCTCTGAGCAGTATCGAACGTGCGTCTGCTTTCTGCCGGCCGTTTGAGATAGAGAAGAGCGACGTGGGCGGAGGACTTCGGTTCAGAGTGTCCGTCGAGTTTATTACAAAGCTTATGGAAAACAGCAGGCCTAACGATGAATGCAGGCATGCGGTGGGCAGCTATTCTGCAGATGACAAGCGTAGGCTTTGCAATACTTGGGAATTGCAGAATGATTATGAGCTGTTGGTCACGTCCAGAAGCAAACGCTGGAGACCGAAGCTTGAGACTATCAAGGAAAAGGAGAAGAAGGGAATTTGGCAAAAGCTGATCTCCAAGATTAAGAGATTAAGGCTTAACATATATTGACCAGTCGATCTGTTATGATAATGATATTTGAAAACGACGGGGGAGTCGGCATCCATTATGCATAATGAGATATTTTAACCCTGCTCCTTTTCGCTCAGGATCACTGCTTTCTCTTGAACTGGCAGCTCGATCTTTGGATTATTTTCAGTATTGATAGGCCAAGATCTGCGGTGCGATGTACATTGCCTTCATGCTAATTATTTATTGTAGGGTATGGAATTCAACTGGATACAAGATCCTGGCAAACTTTCATCCCGCAGTGAACTGCACTTGCCTCTGCTAATTTTTCCAGTGTAGGCGTATGGTCTCTACTATGTACTCTATTGTATAAAGAAAAACAAGCATGAAAATGGGGTTGAAAACAATTCTATGTAAAATCAATTTTGCTTCAATGTATGGGTTATTTATTAAAATAAATTAGGTTAATTTTAGTGAATAGATATTTTTAGAAAGATGAAAGATACTAGATAAAGTAATCCGGTTTCCTTTGATTTCAGGAATTAAGTTAGATTACTTTTAAATCTTTAATCGTGGAGGGTAAAAGCATACAGATTAGATTAGATGATAGTTTAAACATTTTATTTTATTTTTTATATTTTTATTAGGTTAGAAAGTGTTTAGAAAGTGTTGGAGCTGTAAATTTGATTAATTTTGTATAATTTTATTGTTTTAAGGATTTTCAGTAAACTAAATCTATTTTTATGCCAAAGGCTTACACTTATTGACAATGGGCAGGTTTAATAGAGGTTTAGTGCTTAATAAGTTTTCTATGGATAGGATTAAATATGGCTGGAATATTCTTAGTAGTCACACAAAATAAATGGTTGTGATTTCAATGATTAATTTCCTAGCTATTATAAAGACATCCGTTTATGTGTTTACTTTTTTACATTTACCTAATCATATTTAAAAATTACTTTCATAGTTAACTGATTGCCACTTAAATGATTAACATAAATTAAAATATTAACACCAGATACATGAAGCACAACCATTTATTTGTTAATCAATAATAAAATTTAATATATTCTTTTAAGGATCCATTTCATCTTATCAACGTTTCAGCATTCACAATTAACTGTTGTGCTAGTTATATTCAACATTTAAAAATACAATTTAAATAACATAAAATTATAAATATAGTAAAAAAAACCAAAAACTTATAACAAATAGACAAAAACCTTTTTAATTAACAACAACCACATTTAAATAAAATAATTAAACTATTTTATTTAATATTAAAATTTGATATAAATAATTTATTATTCCAAACAAATTATCATATAAACTCTATATGGCCTCCACTATGTACTCTATTGTATAAAGAAAAACAAGTATGAAGATGGGGTTGAAAACAATTAATGTAAAATCAATTTTGCTTGAATGTATGATTATTTATTAAAATAAATTAGGTTAATTTTAGTGAATAGATGTTTTTAGAAAGATAAAAGATAAGTAATCGCGTTTACTTTGATTTTAGGAATTAAGTTAGATTACTTTTAAATCTTTAATGGAGGGTAAAAAAGTAGAATAATTAGGTGATATGTTTAGAAATTGTCGGAAGAACCATAGTGTTTTTGAAAGCTTGTGGACGTTTCGGATCCACAACAAGATCCATATTCAGGACAAAAAAGCCTAAGGAAAAATAAGAGAGGAACCCTAATAAATAATGATGAGGAGTGTGGGAAGCCTAAAGTTGGCTAAGTGAAACCCTAGGTTTGAGAAGAATTTTTAAAAATAGGTTTTTAAAAACACTGTGGTTCTTCCGACAATTTCTAAACAAATCTCTCACCACAAATCTAAATGATCAAATTAGGTGATAGTTTAAACTTTTATGTTTTTGTTTTTTTGGTATATTTTTTGGGATAAAGTGTTGGATCTACAAATTTGATTAATTTTGTATAATTTGAGTGCTCTATAGGTTAAATCTATTTCTGCATTCAACATTCAGAAATGCAATTTAAATAACATAAAATTATAAATGTCGTTTTATTCCCGAGGAAAACAATGTAGAGAAAGCCTCTTTTAATGACTTTGGCTAAAAGTTCTACCTTTTGGGTTTTCTTGCAGGAATTGGCTGGAATCGGACAATGTAAATTTGGACAAAATCTCTATTTTTTGTTGTTTAAATTGTCTTTCTAAATGCTTAAATGAATTCAGCATGCTAAAAAATCCTCGAGGCACTCTGATTATAATCTGCAGATCCAACCATTCATCACCGGACAAAATCAAACAAAAAAGGTGACCAAAAAAACCCCAAAAGATAAAACGTTTAAATTGACTACTACTTTTTTAATTAACAACAACCACATTTAATTAAAATAATTAAACTAGTTTATTTAATATTAAAATTTGATATAAATAATTTAATATTTAAAACAAATTATCATATAAATCCTAACCCATTCCATATAAAAAGTTATAATTGTTCTTAATATCATACCTTTCGCTATCATGTATTTCATACTCAATCAATTACCTATATTCATATTTCTTATACAGACCTGTATTTTTCAGTCAATCCATTACTGCCTTGACATTAGAGAATAAGGCGAATAAAAAAAATGCCATTCAGTGTCTCATTGTAAATTATCATAGCCATAATATAACTATGTAGCTAGCTTAGCTACAATACAGTTGCAAACATGATCTAACTTATGAAGACTTACATTGTTAATTAAAGTTGATATAGATTTACATGGTTAATTAAAATTAATATAGATTTATAGGGTTAATTAAAGTTAATATAATAAATAATTAATTTATAAAAGTAAAGTTCAACTACTAAAAATCACTAATTTAATAAACCTAAATTACAAAATCACATATTATGACCCATGTCTCTCAAGATAATTTAATAAACCTAAATTACAAAATCACATATTATGACCCATGTCTCTCAAGATATTTAAGATCAAATAGAATTAATGTAATAAATGTTCCTAAATTTATAGGAGTATATTCCAACAACCAATAAAAATGGTCATATAATACAAAACCCCCCTTAACTATAATATATTTTCCGAAAATCATTCGTTTGAATTGAGGTTAATACACAATTATAAGAGTGGTACTCAACAATAAGAAATGGATAATTTAATAAATCCATAATACAAAACCACCACAAACAAGTTAATATAACAAATTACTCCTTTAAATGGATAGGAGAGAAACCTAAAAACAAAAAAGCTAAAAATCTAAAATCAATGAATTTAAAGTATTTAAAAGAATAAAACATAACAATTAATTAAAAATGAATGGTTTAATACATTTAAATACAAAAGAATAAGTTAATATCCATCCTCTCAAGTATGGTTAATATTAGAAATGATTTGAATTAGTTTATAGGAGTGAAATCCAACAACTAAAAATTAATAGTATTATAAATCCAGAATATAAAACTACATGTTATAACTCATTCTATCTAAAAAACTACCATTATTATTGTTAGGGAGTGCATACTTAAAATCCCACCATTATTAGGGAGTGCATATTTATTGTTGTGATGTGTTAGGTATGTAAAAAGTATTGATATTCATATTTGTCGCTATATTGACCAAAGTCACCTTTGATTCTTCACCAATGGTCATAGGGTTAAAGGTTTTTTTAATGAGCTTAACTTGCACTCAATGCTTCTCACGGTCTACTTAGAATTACTATAGTATGAACGTTGCATGTGCCAATTTCTTTGTGCTCTGCATCGATATATTTATATTTGGATTGGAAACACTAGATTACTTCCCAACTTTCATATACTTTTAATACTCCGAAACCATTTAATTTGAAGTCTATCAATCAATAATCAAGCTCTACAGTTCTTAAGATATAATAATTTACAATGGTCTAATGAAGTGGTTAAAATCTTATTGGATGACTTGTATCTATGGGTTGGGAAGTACTGTCATAGATTATGTGATATTTGATGTCCTTACATATAACCAAATAGTAAATTTTGATATTTTAAATGACCATGAGCCTAAATCTAATAATGGAAATTTAAGCCTGGCTCTAAAAATTGTCATGCACAAAAGCTTCATTGAAGAGAACATTGCCACCAATGGCAATTTCTTTTTGACAAAAATAAAGCTAATATTTTCTTAAAGGTCTCACATAGTGAATTAAATATCCTATTGTATAAGAACAACATTGAAGATGTCTATCATAATTTTACGACAACACTCTCTACTTCCATTAACAAATTCTCGGTCGAAGTGATATTCAAAAAGAAAAATAGTGAAACCATGTTATGAACGAATGTCTTGAGAATGATAAAATGTCAATGAGTAACAGTCCACTTCGAGGGGGAAACCTCCTTTTACAATATATTAAATTTACAAGATGGGATGAGATGATCCTAAGACTAGGTATCCTTTGTATCTATATATATATATATATATATATATATATATATATATATATATAAGAGACAAAGGGTCAAATTATAATGAAAGGGTATAATGAAGGGTTCTAGGCTACATACAAATATAACACTAGAATTGTAATCATTCAATATCTAGGGATTAATAAGAGGTTTTATAATTAACACGAAGTTTTGTCTAGGGCTTAACATGCCTCTCCCCTTCAATCAAGTGTTGTCCTCGAGAGTTGACTAACTAAGGGTGTTTATGCATAAACAAATCATCTTCTCATGTCAACTATTACACTAGTAGGTTCTTCCATTTGATGAAGTACTCAATAATTGTTCGATTTTGTAGTTGTTGAGTCCTTGTTTCAATGATTGTTTCTGGTTCTAGTATGGTTTTGCCTTCTTCATTAATCTATGGTAAATTATTTTGGACTCAGATCTTGTCATTGATTACATTCATTAAGAATTAAACATGGAACAATGGATGTACACGTGAAGATGAAGGAAACTCCAATTTGTAAGTGATACTTCCAATCCTTTCAAACACTTTATAGGGGCCATAATATGTAACACCCCATTTTTAAACCTTGATTATATGTAATTAATCCTTTGAAACACTTTATAGGGGCCATAATATGTAACACCCCATTTTAAAACCTTGATTATATGTAATTAATTATGTCTAATGATTTTTATGCCATGGCATATAAACATTGTAAATGTAATACTGTTTAATTGGAAAATGCCAACGAACTGAGTGATGGGTGAATCCTTAAAGTATTGGTCATGATACCATGAGAACGATTAGTGAGTGTGTAGATAAAGGGAATTCATGTGAAAAAGATCCCAAGCCACCTTGATGAATGATGGGGAGGAAAAAACCATAATTCCTCTAGCTTGTAGCCAAATAAATTTGGTTAATGAGAAGGGGTTGATAGTTGAACAAACATCCACCTCTAATGACTACATGTATGGGAGTTGGGTAGACAAAGATTACTTCCACCTCATTTTCTAGATTGATCCAATTTTCTTATAACAGAAGGAAGGAAGGTAGAGCAAGAATGAGAAGGAAGGATATGGTCTGAGAGAGTTCTCATTTTAGTGTGGAGAGTTATGAGCTCTATGAGGAGATTTTTTCTTGTGAAAGAAGAAGAAGAAAGATACAACGGAAAGAAGTAGTGGAGGCACGTTGTGCAGCCACAAAAACTTGTGAGAGAACATAGTGGTTTGAAGAAGGTTGTGCTTGTGCGAGAGAATAACCTGTGCAACAAAAGAAAATGCTCACGCAAAAATAGAGGAAGATACAATATGCAGACCTCAACAAAAGAAGAACTAGGAAGCATGCCTAGGATCTAAATGGACACCCTGGAACAAAGAAGACCCAAAATTTAGACTAGAGAAAAAGAGGGTTGTGGGTTTGATGCTTGTTGGAAAGAAACCGACAGTGGAAAGGGAGGGTGTTGAGGAATAGTGTAACTATGAAATGACTCCCAGTGTAGAGAAAATCCAAGTAGGGGAAGAGGGGGAACTTCTATCCTTACCAGTGGAGTGAAGGAGAGTAACCTTCCTGATTCATTTCATGACTTGTTCAGTCAATTGTGAGATTGTCCTTGTGGTATCATAGCTTGGCATGGGGGTGGCCAGTGTGCAAAGTTTGAGTGCAGTTGAGCCTATTATTGGGTGGAAAGGCTTGCCCCCATAGTTAGTTGGATGATTAAATTCTTTATTGAATAGATAAGTATTCATATACTCTATGTATAGAGTAAAATGAATGGTTGGTGCCTGTAATTTCTTCATAAATGTGCATGACTGTAAATGAACTAAATGGTTTTTAAATGGTTGTTTCATTCCAAGCCCTTGTTTCGACATAATTGTGAAACTGTTTAGAAATGTGCACGTCTTGTGCAATTTAACATAAGCACTCTGTAATTTTTTCTAAAAATATAGAAGCAATCCACCTTGATATAATGGTTATAACCGCATGGTCATGAGCAATAATACATAAGGAAACTAAAAGACTATATGGCTACATTTTTTGTGTACATGAAAATATACCAGTTGTATTAGGATTCCTATGGAAGGGGAACCAGTAAAAAACTTGGTGAATGGAGATATGTAAATTCCATTTCAAAAGGGTTAATGAATTATCAATAATGTGGTGTAGGAGAGAGCCGATAACCTAGTGTATTTCCTTGTCCATTGCAATGAGAGTCGGGAGAATAGACCTGAGGAGCTTGGTAAGATCCTTGTTTAATCTCGAGAGAAAAAATGGTTGTAGATCCCAGAGAGGGAGTCTCTATTGACCGTCCACTCATGAATTTATTACTCGTTAAACTCTTATTTAAATCGATGAGAGAAACTAGTCGTAGGATCGACAAGGAGAGGAATGGAAGTCGTCTGATTTTCATTGGGCACCATGGCCAAGCACATAACTGATCTCAAGAGTCCATCGGATTCTGATGGCCTGGTGTCTCAGTGGGATGATGCTTCGTTCCACCGTGAGGTTTTGTGGTTGTAGTTCACCACGATGAGTCGAAACCCAATGCAAGTCGTGAGAAAACTCTTGGCCATTAGATCGAAGGGAGGATGAAACCCTGCCATAGGATCTCCACCAGAATCCTGGAGTGAGAACCGTGGTTTCATCCCTCTACCCCCGGATTATCGAAAATTGCCAAGTCCACTTCCATAACCTGATACCCCGATAACCAAATATCCGATATGGGGCAGAGTTCCCATAGCACCAGGTTCCATACAATTTTCTCTTACAACCAAGGAGAGAGAGGGAGTTGACATCAGCGGGATGTGTCCCACCAATGTGGAAGCTGGTGTACCCATAGGACGGTATGTGTCGGCAATTGATTGGTCGACGGGTCGCGTTTGGGCCTTTTCAGGTGTAGAACCATTGAGTTTGCACCTTTAAATCTTGGTCGTTGGATCCGTGTATCGAAAATCCTTAGCCTTTGATTTCATAACTAAGATAACTAAGAGGGAGTTAACACCCTAGACTACCGGACCCCCATATCCCCGAGATATTTCCAAACCCATTTCATCATGTTTTCTCGGTGCCTTGGTGCCCGGTGGGGCATCATTCTGGGATGGGTTCCGTCATACCCCCAGATTATTGAAATATTTCTCCAATCCCTTTCTCCTTGCGATTTTCTGATATGTTGGTAGGTTGGTGGGTCGATACCCATGGTGAGATAGGTGGCGCAATACACTAGTGGGGTATGTTTCTAGGAAAGGTTCCTCTCCTTGACCCCTTTGTTTAGCATGTGATCAAAACACAAGTTATTGATGCCAAAGTGACGTCAAAGGACATAGTCAAACCAACGAGAAGTGGATAGGTGTCTACACCCATGTGGAGAAACCTTATTCATGTGATGACATGTAGTGCCATGTCATTCCATGTGTCATGCATTGATTAGCCAATATGTCATTGAGGTGAGGTTCCATGTGTCAAGAAGATCGACATACTATGTGGAGTTCCATATCGAAATGTGAAGTGACACTTGTTACGTTAGATGGAAAATTTTGTGAGGGACATGTGTCCAAGATGCCATCTAGACCATTAGATCAAAACTTATAATGTGTATGAGTTCAAGTTTACCCGGGGGCCTAATACCCTAGTGGGTTGATAACCTTGGATATTGGATATTGGAATATTCTTAAGAGGTGGTGGAAAATGAAGAGTCGAGGGCTAATAAATCGAGGGTCTCAGTGGGCCAGGTAGTTGGTGCCATGTTAGAATCCATGCTAGTAGCCATGTCTGCACCAGATGTGCCACATGGATATGTTCAGGTGAAGTGAAGCCACATGGGTGTCATGTGGTGGTGTAGTGGTTTTGGTCAATGGAGACCTAGAAAACTTTAGAAGGCCATAATATTTGATCCAAAGCTCAGTTTTGATCATGGTTACATTTGTTGGAAATCTCTTGATGAGAAGAGTCCATTCATAAGATTCATTTAGATAAAATATTGAAAGTTAAGACGAGGATATTTTGACACCCCACTAGCCTATGGGTTAGGGGGTTGGGCATGTTACAAAGTGGTATCAGAGCATAGCTTCAAATAGTAGGATTGTATGGGTCAAAGATCAATCATAAGACTAGTATATCAAGGCTAAAATGAGCCTATTGGAAAGTGTTTTCTGCCTTAAAAATATTTATTATCTGCATAAGCTCCTTGAGAAGGACTACAGATTGGAATTTTTTCTTGGAATTTCTTACAACAAAAAATTTACATGTTGATTTGCAGGAGAATAATTGTATTGTTGCTTTGCTGGAGTGATAGGTACTTCTATAGGAGTGGGAATATGATGATATACATTGATGTTTAAAATATAAATACAAAGGATTGAAATGGGAGAATCTTGTTTTAAGGTTGCATAAATCCAAAAAATGAATGAACTAGATTATTGTAATGTTGTCAATATCTATGGGTTGATAGAATCTTGGAAATTATAATTGTTTCTTAAATAAAATACTAATCCTTGTATGTAGAATTCCTCATGTTTAAAGGACCAATGGGAATTTTTAAGGTTAGTATACTTCACCAATAATGATTGAAACCTACCCGCGGGGGTGTAGACCGATTGGCATGCGCCATGTAAATAGAAGGAAATGTAAAAATGAGATCTCAAGCTCAATTCTCACCCTGATTTATCTGGAGACGTGATTGCAGGTTGTGTGATTCTTCCTAGGGGTTATAAGGCAGCCGACAGGATTCGATCCCGTCTCGCGTGAGTACGATACTTCCGCCGCTACTGATTCCCCTAGTTACAAAAATAAAATGATTGAAATCCATTGTTGGAATAATCTATTTAAGAAAAGAAAAACATAATCCTTTAGACAGTGGCAAGTCTTCATAAAATAGGTATAGTGCTATGGGCATATGATCAAGTTTATGATATCGTACCTATGTTAAGGAAAATGTATATTCCTATTAACCTAAAGGAATGTCTATGCATGTGAATGTAAAAGGAATACAAATAGAATACATATGCATTGTAGGCATGGGTAAAATGCTTGGTGCACAAGGTTACGTTGTAATGCATATGAAATGTAGGAGAGATATGAGAACCCAATTTCTTTCCTTATCCATTGCAATGAGAATCAAGAGAGTAGACCCGAGGAGCCTAATAAGATCCTACTTAAACCCCGAGAGGAACAATATACATTGATCCCAGACAGGGAGACTCTCTCGAGCGTCCACAAATGAATTACTTTCCCATTTAAAGTCTTGTTTAAATCGATGAGTGCCACTGGCTGTAGGATAAAAAATCAGATGAATGGAAGTCGTCCAATATTCACTAGGAACCTTGGCGAAGTGCGTAACTGGTCTCAAGAAGCCACCAGATCCTGATGGCCCAATGTCTCACTGGAATGATGCATGGTTCCTCTGCGTGGTTATGTGGTTGTAATTCACCGTGATGAGTCAAAACCTAGTGCAAGTAATGAGAAAACACATGGTCGTGGGATCGAGGGGAGGATAAATGTAATGTTCCTAACTTGGATAGTCTAGGAAACACTGCTAATGTGTGTGTAGGATAAAAGGTTTACAACATATAAATGATCACACAAATAAAAAACACGACAAAGGACTGCAAAGTTTGTATTATGATATCTCTGTGGATTACAAAACGGTTGAATTCGGCTGAATAAACTGAAAATACTCGACTAGATCAACAAACAAAGGATCTTAGCTGGAATACAAATAAGCAACTGTGGCTGAATAAAATAACAACACTCGGCTAGATCAAAAGACAAAAGTATCTTAGTCGGAATACAAATAAGAAACTAAAAGATAATACCCAGAATATGGGAGCACTGTGGTATCAATGAAGAATGATGGAAGACCCAGATGATCTTCCCGGTGACTAGGGTGTGTATTTCAACATTGAAATCAACCAACTGGTGTCTTCCTCCTGGAATACACTGAACTATCTCTCCTGGGGTGCGCCTCTTCTCCTCAATGAAAAGTCATAATTTGCATAATAATGAATTAGGTCGCTGACCTTTCCTTTATAGATTTCCAAAACCCTAAATCATGTTGAAACCCTAATTCACTGTTGACTTCCAAAACCCTGAATCACTCTTGAAATCCTAATTCATTGTTGACTTTTATTTTTAGCTCATACTGACTTAAAAACGTTTTTAACCATTTTTAGTTCAATGTCACTTTATGAATATAACACCCGTGATTGGAGTGACCTCTAGTAACCCTATTTACCCCTCTTTGGCCCTCGCTATAGTCTAACGGGGTGGTTTAGACCATTAAGCCTCCTCTCTGGAGATCCTATTTGGAAAGGGACATTACAATCCTCCCTTCCTGAAATTGCATGTCCTCAAGCAATACCAGTCCAGGGTGTTGCAACACCTGCTTTCTCTCCATTGTAGCATCCTCTACTGGAAGCCCTGTCCATCTGATCAAACACTCTCTGATGACCCTTCTCCTCAGTTTTTGCTCCTAGAACTCTAAAACCTCCTCTAGAACTAACTCCAACTGTCCCTCCTCATCCAACGGGGGAAGCTCCTTTGATGTGCTAATGAATTGTCCTACTGCCTTTTTGAGGCAAGACATGTGGAACACATTATGAATCTTTCTCCCCTCTAGAAGCTCTAGCTCGTAAGCAACCTCGCTTACTCAGTGCATGATCCTGTAAGGACCATAAAATATGGGCTTGAGCTTCTCAGCCCAACTCTTCCTCAGAGATGATTGTCTATAGGGTTGGAGTCTCAAGAAAACCAAATCTCCAACCTCAAAGATGCGCTCTATCCTGTGCCTGTCGACAGTTATATTTTGTCGATTTTGCGTCATTTGTAGGTTCTCTTTCAACAACTTGAGAATCCCCTAACTCTCTATGATCCAATCCTTGGCCTTGGGATCTCTACTCTCCCTAAAGACCAAGTCTACCAAAGTGGGAGCATCATATCCATACAATGCTCGGAAGGGATTCATACCAATGGACATGTGGAAGGTAGTGTTGTAGCAATTTTCTCCTAAATGTAACCACTTTACCCACGTTCTCGGCTTTCCTCCTACATAGTTCCTCAAATACCCTTCAACCCACTTGTTGACAATCTCGGTCTGCCCATCTGTCTGAGGGTGATAGTTGGTGCTAGGTGTCAACTCTGTCCCCACCAACTGAAACAAATCTCTCCAAAATGTCCCTATGAACCAACTGTCCCTCTCACTGGCGATGTTCTTCGGCAACCCATGAAGTCTGAACACCTTCCTAAAGAAAATATCGACCACCTAAACTGTGTTTTACTCTGTCTGTATGGCGTAGAAGTGAGCAAACTTTGTGAATCTATCGACCACTACATAGATACAATCCTTACCCTGGACCTTGGGTAGATCTATGATGAAGTCCATAGATATACTCTCCCATTTATTCTCTGGAATGGGGATTGGTTGAAGTAGCCCTGCTGGAAGATCATGATCTGACTTGTTCTGCTAGAAAGTCACAAACTCACTGATGTGTCTCATAACGTCTTGTTTGAGGCCCTTCCATGAGAACCTCTCTCTGATCTGTCTTTAGGTTTTGAAAAACACATGATGTCCTGCTAGAGGTGAATCGTGAACTGCAGTGAGGATATTCTTATTAATCCCTGAATCTGGCACCAAGTAGACTCTATTCTTGTAAAATATGACATCATCAATGACCCTATACCGGTCATCCTGTATATGTCCATTCATCACCTCACAAGCAAACTTGTTCTTGGAATATTCCACTAACAAGTGGCATTTCCAATCTGTTGAAATCTCCATCAAAGAATATGTCGCAAGTCTCCTCGATAGTGCATAGGCCACAATGTTATTCTTCCCCTTGACATACTTTATGTCAAAGTCAAATTCCTGTACCTTCGTCACCCATTTCTGTTGGCACTCACTGAGGTCCTTCTGCTCAAGGAAATACTTCAAACTGTTGTGATCGGTCTTGACCATGAATTTGTTGCCCACCAAATATTATCTGAACTTTCTCAAGGCATGCATGATTTCCAACATTTCCTTGTCATAAATGGAGTAGAACCTCTTAGGTTGACTAAGCTTCCATCTTTCGAATACAATGGGGTGTCCTCCCTACATCAAAACTACACCGATCCCTTCGCCAGATGTGTCACACTCTAGTATAAATGGCAAGGTGAAGTCTGGTAGTGCCAACACTAGACAAGTTCCCATGAATTCATGTGATCAAAGGCTTCCTGTGATTTCTTGGTCCATATGAAGGCCCCATGCTTGGTAATATTTGTCAGCGGTGCTCCAAGATGAGAAAAACCCCGGACGAACCACCTATAATAGTTGCACAGCCTGAAGAAGCTCCTCAATTCTGTCACATTCTTAGGCGTCGGTCAATCCAGAATGACCCTAATCTTCTCTTAGTGCACCTATACCCCTTGTGCACTGATGATGTGGCCTAATTAAAGAAGCTCTGTCATACCAAACTCACACTTGGAATCTTTGGCATATAATGATTGTGCCTCCATGATGCTCAATACCTCATCTAGGTGCCTCATATGCTCTTTCCATGACCGACTATAGATCAAGATGTCTTTGAAGAAAACTAAGATTGATTTCCTTAACTGATCCCTGAATATATGGTTCATGCAAGACTGGAATGTAGTGGCTGCATTAGTTAGCCCAAATGGCACAACCAGGAACTCAAAGTGTCAAAAATGACATTGAAATGTCGTCTTCTCTATGTCCTACTCTCGGATGCTGATATGATGATGTCCAGAGCATAGATCATTTTTTGAGAAGAAAAATTCCCCATGCAGTTCATCCATAAACTCATCAATGCATGGGATAGGGTATCGGTTCTTCATGGTTTTCTTTTTCAAGGCTCACTAGTCAATGCACATGCTCATGGTGCCATCCTTCTTCAGAACTAAGACAACTAGAGAAGCAAATGGGTTTTTTCTCAGTCTGATGTGTACCATCGCCAACAATTCCTTGATTGCCTTCTCTATCTCATCCTTGAACCTCCTAGGATGATGGTAGGGGGGGGGGTGATCATAGGTTTGGCCCCCTCCTCCAACTCAATGGTGTGCTCAAACCCCTTGTCAGGTGGTCTCCCTGGTGGAATTGCCTCAAAGACCTATTGATGTCATCCCAATAAATTCTTGATCTCTGTATGGTATTGTTGTCGACCTTCTGAATCCTTTTGAGTAGTGATCAAGCATTCTGCGACATATTCTACCTCCCCATGTCTAAATATCCTCTCCATCCTCTTGGTTGAAATTTTTCTGGGTGCTCCTGTTGACATACCTCTTAGGACAACCTTCTTCCCATCCTGATCTTTGAATCCCATTTCCAAGGTTTGGTAGTTGGTAGTGATTTTTACCAAGGTAATCATCCACTGAACTCCTAACACCACATATGTGTCCGATAGGTCAACCACATAAAATGTGTCTCTCACTATGTAGTTGTCTAACTTCATCTCTAAGTTTGGAACTCTATCTAGACACTCCATTGTGTGGCCATCTACTACCACAACATCAAACCCCTCAAACTCCTCTGTCTGAAGTGTTTGTCTCGATACTAGTGAAGCGTTGATGAAGTTGTGGGTGGCCCCACCATCTATTAGGGCGATTTCATGTTTCCTATGAATAATCCCTCTGATACAGATGGTATCATACCTGGGAACACCAGAAAGGGTAACACCAGAAAGGGTCACTATGAAACCTCCCTTTGTTGGTTTCCTCCTGTTAGCTTGTTCTGGCAGTTGTGGGACTGTTGGTGGATGGGATTCTGCCGGTGTCGGTGGTCTACGGGGAGGTTGCTCCTCTGCTGGTGTTGAATCCTCCTCTGAACTAGTGGATCCATTGTCATGCTCCTCCTCCTCATTGTCCACGATGTCTACTGCTACCTCAATATAATGAAACTCTCCCTTTCCCATGTACATGTGACCTGGGACCCAAGGATCTCTGCAGCTGAAGAAACGCTTCTTCCTCATAAACTCTCTCCTATTCTCATCATCCAACTTCTCTTTGCCCTTCCATTCTCTTTGGAATGGCTTCCTGTCTTGATCCCTCTGGGGAAAAAATGGTTTGGAGAAATTTTTAGTCTTTGGCACTGAGTCTGCCAGATCTCGAGTGCGAAGGATGGAATCTTGCAAAGTGGGAGGCCTATGTGCCTTCACCCATCCTCTCAAAGGATTTGTGAGTCCTTCTATGAATAGAAAGATCAACCTGGGCTCTGATATATCTGTGACTGCCACAGATACCTATTGAAACTTTGTGATGAATGCCTCTACTGTGCCAGTTTGTCTCAACTGGGCTAGATCCTTGAAGTGTATCTCGGGATCCTTCCTGTCAAACCTGTCCATGAGCCTATCTGTAAAATCCCTATAGGAGGTGATGCAACTGTGACCCAATGTCACCAGTCCATGATACCATCACTCATGTGCCTCACCCTACAAGTGTAAGGTCACGAAACTGATGTCCTCTATCTCGGTCATCTGGTTGAGCTTGTAATACGTGTCTAGCTTCTGTACCCAAGCTCTAGCGGTGTATTTGGACGATCTGTCGAAATAAGGGATGATGAGTTTCCCAACTTTTCATATGAAATCAAGGTTATTCCCCTGTTGTTGTTGTGGTCCTCCCCTCTACATCTCTCTGGGGTAGTTCCTGAGTGTGAGTCCACAATACTCGACTAAGGTCATGTCCTGATGGAAGTCATGACCCAATGCTATGTACTCCCTCCTATACTCTGCAATGTCGTCAGCATGAGTGGGTCGCCTCTCTACTATTGGTGGAGGTGTTTCTACCGGAGGTACCCTCTGGAAACTAGGAAATAAGGGTCTAGGAATCCTACTCGCAGAGGTGTATGTGCGAGAGGGTGACTGGGGTCTACTGCCTGCTCCCGAGTTCCCTTGTGCTACATGCAAGACTTGTGTATCTGGGGTGCCCACTCTAGCCAATATATCAACCATCTGTGACAAGGAATGAGACATGGTATGTAATATACAAGATATAAAATGTATGCATAATAGAAATAAAATGCTAGAATGGCAGAATAAAAACAATATAACCAGAACATTCACCACAATAGCACTGAAATGATAAGAGAATAATAACAGAAATAACACTTTGAATCTGAAAGCAATGTTCGCAGGCCTCTTCAAGGGGGCAACCTCCAGTTGAGCAGAGATCTATTACAATAATATTCAAGTTAGGGTTCTCATACCCTCGACTCCTATTTATACTAAAAAGAATCATCTAGATGAAGATCCTTGTAGAAGCATAAGCTTCTATTAGTTCTTCTTACATTCACCTTATTCTATTTTATTGAAAGTCCTTATTAATATTGACCTTTATTGCATACAAATATATTGTTCTACCTATGTTTGGGTTAGGACCCTAACATGTTGGCCCCCTTAAAAACAACCTTGTCCTCAAGGTTTGATATGAGGAAATTGTTGTAGAATGGTAGCTGGTTCTCAAGTGGCATCTGCTGGAGTTGTATCTTTACACTGGACTAGCACTTCCTTGATGGTTCTCTGATGTAGAAAACGCTCACGCTGGTCCAAAACTACTTCTAGCTGTAGCCAAATGGATCCTTCCTCAGCTAATTCTAGAAGGTTGGTTTGAATTTGGCACTTAAATCTAATCACCTTCTTTAAGCAAGAAACATGAAAAAAAGGATGTAGCTTTGAATGGTTGGGAAAAGATAATTGATAGGCTACTTGTCCCACACACTTGAGAACGGTATAAGGACCATAAAATTTGGGTGCTAGCTTCTGACAATGCTTGGCCTGGAGGGAATTTTTCTTGTAAGGTTGCAGTCGAAGAAACACCTGATCCCCTTATGCAAATTGACGTTTAGAGTGACCTTGATCTACTTGTTCCTTCATGCGATTATGTCCCATGACCAAATTCTCTTTGAGTGTACGAAGAATAGCCTCTCGAGATGTAAGTGTTAGGTAAACCACCTAGACCTTTGAGGCACCTGGTAAGTATGAGAGAACTGAAGGTGGCTTCTATCCATATACTGCTTCAAAAGGAGTCATGCGTGTAGCTGTATGGTATGAAGTATTGTACCACCATTCAGCTAAGGGTAACCATTGAGACCATTGTTTTTTCTTTTCCGAGGAAAAACACCTCAAATATGTTTCCAAACACTTGTTGACCACTTTCGTTTGGCTATCAGTCTGGGGATGATAAGATGTGCTAACGTGCAATTCCGTGCCTTGTATCTTGAACAGTTCTTGCCAAAAATTGCTTGTGAAAGTTGGGTCGTGATCAGAGACAATAGAGTGCGGCATGCCATGAAGCTTGAAGACCTGATCCATGAAAATTTGAGCCACTGTGGATGTTGTAAACGCGTGTTGAAGGGCGCATAAATGAGCATGCTTGGAAAGGCATTCAACAACCACCATGATGATTGATTTATTTCCCAATTTGGGTACGGTAATAAAATCCATAGAGATATCCTTCCGAATAGCAGGTGGAATCGGGAGCAGTTGTAGTGTGCCCAGATATTTTACTGTTTCTCCCTTGTTCCATTGACAAACATCACATTCAATGACAAAATTACGAATGTCCTGTTTCATACCATCCCAGAAAAAGGAACGTTTGACCCTGTCATAGGTTTTGGTGAACCCGGAGTGCCCTGTGGTGGGTGTAGCATAAAGCTCAGAAAGTACCGTTGATTTAAGATTTGATTGTTTACTTAAATACAAATGACCTTTGTATCAAATTTCATCATGGAGCCAAGAGTACCCTGGGGAAGATGGAGCATTGGACTACAATTGTTGGATCAGCTGCGAACTTTTGGGATCTTATAGCCGTTCCTGGCGAACAACTTGGAGCCAATCTAGGACAATGAATGAAAGAGAAAAAAGGGATCCTTCATCTTCATATTTGCAGGAAAGTGCATCCACAACCACGTTGTCTTTTCCTTTCTTGTGAATGATCTCATAATCATATCCAAGGAGCTTAGTCACCCATTTTTTTTGTTCTGGGGATGAAATGCATTGTTCCAGAAAATATTTGAGGCTTTGATGGTCTATCTTAATTTGGAAGCGTTTTCCCAATAGATAAGGGCACCACAGATCAACAACATGAATAATAGCCAACATCTCCTTTTTCATATATGGATTTTCCTAGATTTCTTTCAGATAGTTTCTTGCTGGTAAAGGCCAAAGGTCGACCCTCTTGCATAAGGATAACACCAATTCCTTTCCCTGAGCCATCACATTCCAACACAAAGATCTTTGTGAAATCAGGAAGGGCGAGGACTGTAGTGGTGCACATGGCCATCTTCAATGTTTGAAAATCTTGGGCAGTGGCTAGAGTCCAATTGACAGAGTTCTTTTTTCGGAGAGCAGCGAGAGGTGCTACAATCTTCCCATAATTCTTAACAAACTTGCGATAATACCCTGTTAAGCCCAGAAATCCACGCAAGCTCTTAAGAGTCTTTAGGTGAGGCCAGTCTTGCATAGCTTCAATCTTTTTAGGATCCACCCTAACGCCATCCTTGCCAACCAGATGACCCAAGTATTCTACTTCTGAGGCGCCAAAAGCACATTTAGACTGTTTCAAGAAAAGTTGGTGCTGAGAGAATAGATGGAGAACACGATCCACATGAGAAAGATTGTCGGTCTAGGTTTTTCTATAGATGAGGATATCATCAAAAAAAACTAAGACAAAATGGCGGAGAAAAGGATGGAAGACATGATTCATAAGGATTTGGAAGGTGGAGGGGGCATTACACAAGCCAAAGGGAATGTACAAAAAATCATAGTGGCCCTCATGAGTTCTAAAGGAAGTATTGGGAATGTCTGCCTCTTTCATACGTATCTTGTGGTAGCCCAAATGAACATCCAGTTTAGTGAAGAATTGGGTGCCACTCAATTCATCCAAGAGGTCATCAATGACAGGAATGGGGAATTTGTCTTTGATGGTAAGTTTGTTGAGGGCACGGAAGTCAGGACACATTATCCAAGAACCTTCTTTCTTTAGTACCATGACCACAAGAGAAGAGTAGGGGCTTGTACTAGGGCCGATAACGTCTGCATTAAAGAGTTCCTGTACAATTTTCTCAATTTCATTTTTTTGGGAAAAGGGGTGATGATATGGGAGGATATTGGGAGGAAGGCTTCCAGGTACAAAGGGAATGGAATGATCATGAACACCACGAAAAGGAGGGATTCCTTGGGGAGTGGAAAAGACCAATGGATGTTTAGAAATGATGGCTTGGAGGTCTTATGGGACCGAGGGTGTCTTTGTTGCTTGTATGGCATGGATTTGGGTGATAACACCAGAATGACCTTTTTTGAGCTACTTTTCCATGTGATGGGAATTAATGATCTCAGGTGAAATGGCGGTGATGCCTTGGAAGTTATATTGGTGGCCCTCCTGGTCAAATTCCATGGTTAAGTCTTTAAAATCCATGAGAATGGGAGCCAAAGTCCTTAGCCAGTATGCACCCAACACAATGTCATAACCTCCCATGTCGATAGCAAACATATGGGATTTTAGGTGGTAGTCAACAATTTGGAGATAGACATTTTCACAATTCCCTCCACATTTCATGGAACCACCATTGACAATCATGATTTGGAAATTATTGACGGCATGGATGTAGCAATGATTTTCTTGGGCAATGAATAAAATTATGGGTGCTGCCACTATCAACCAGAATAATGACCTTCCGATGCTTGATGTAATCGATTAGCTTGAGGGTTTGGGAAGTAGAGAAGCAAATGAGAGCATTGAGGGAAATGACCGGTTCTAGTTCGGGAGGGTCTGAGGGAGGGGTTATGTCAGTGGATTCAGGTGACTCAGACAAAATGGGAGTTTCTACATCCTCTTACAAAATATCCCCGGAGATGACCATAAAAAGATTTATTTCTTTACACTTGTGGCCCGGGAAATATTTGTCATCACAGTTATAACAAAGGCCTTTGAGTTGGCATTCATCCATTTCATCCCTGGTCAATTTTTGGATCTTTAGTGGAGCAGAGGGAGTAGTGGGATTTACTGGTTTATGGTGAGGGATAAAGGAAGGTTTTTGGTTTTGAGAAGATACAACCTCTTGTTATTATTTATCTCTTTTAGTAGCCTCCACCCAACTCTAAGGCTGATCCATGAGGACATGGAGCCATGAGGACATGGGAAAATACATCAGACATGCCCTCTGTTCTAAAAGAAAGTTGCTCAAAGGAAGCTATAAAGTCTTCCACTGTTCCTAATTGTTTCAACTTTGTCAAATGACCCAAATGGTTGGTGTCAGTGTCAAAGCATTCATAAATCTCTACCACAAAGTGTGTCCAAGCAATATACCCTTGACGAGAGGTTTTTCTCCATTGCCACCATTTCCACCGTTCTTAATCTAGATGGACAACACCATACTAGAGTTTGGCTGAGTCATTTGTAATTTCGTATAAAGAGAAATAATGTTCCATTTGGGTTACCCAACCAGTGGGGTACGAGCCATCAAATTTGGTCACGTCTACCTGCGACAGGCGTAGGTCACGTTGAAAGTGATGGTTCTAAAAGTTATTGGAATGACAGGAATGGTCACCTTTAGGATGTGGAGGTGAGGAAGACAAAGGGTTATCTATAGGGATATGCAGTTTGGTGCAAAGTGTCGAAAAGACTGATTCAAGATGGGTGGTGAGGTCATGTTTGATTTCCTCCATTGAGGACTGCATGGTGGTATTGATGGCTGCAACACTGGCACTGAGTTGTTTCACTTCTTTTTGGGTTTCGATGAGACCAGATTGCAAGGTGTTGAAGCGAGCTTCCAGGTCTTGGCTACGGGTATGGGTGATGAGGATGGGAGAATTGAAAAGGAGTGGGCGGGGTAAACAATTTTTTTGAAAAATGATATGGATGAATGTGATATACTCTGGTTATACTCTGGTCTAAAGAATACCGTAGAGAGAAAATGCCCAAATGCTTAACCATAAATAAATGTTTATTTACTTGGCAACCTGAACATAGTTGCATGACAATAGATCTTGCTTGTTTTAATTTGTTTATGTTTCTGTCCCCAAGGGTTAGGTATTCAAGGGTTCTATAGAAAAGGGTTTGCCCTGTACTACAACTCTCTGATATACGTGTGGGGTCCAATAGTAGTACTCGGCCCAATATCTTAGGGAACTAAATAAGGAGGATAGACTGTACCCTTAGCCATACTACCTGACTACCCAAGTACTAGAGATTATATTCCCAAGTATTGTTCTCAGTGACACTATAACAGTCAGGTGGTCGATCAGTTTATCTAAAGAGGGCTTCAGGTAATCTAGTCCGATCTGTACACAAGTCTGTCTGATGCGCTACCACTCGAAGGGGTATCAACAAGGGTTACAAGGGTGGCCAACATATGTGCGCTTCAGTACCACTTGTATTTCCTACATGTATGAATCCCTCAACCGCGGGTTTATGCACGTAACGACAGATCTCTATGGATTAAAGACGCTCAAATACGTCTCTACCCTGAAAAAAAAAAAATTAACCCACACTTTTTGCTGATGGAAGTGCTCTGATACCACTTGTAATATACTAGATATACGATGTATGTAGAATAGAAATAAAATGCTAGAATGGAAGAATAACATCAATATAACCAGAACATTCACCACAATAGCACTGAAATGATAAGAGAATAATAACATAAATAACACTTTGAATATGAAATAAATGTTCATGGGCCTCTTCGAGGGGGAAACCTCTAGTTTAGGAGAGATCTATTACAATAATATTCAAGTTAGGGTTCTCATACCCTTGACTCTTATTTATACTGAAAAGAAGCATCTAGAGGAAGATCCCTCTAGAAGAAGAAGCTTCTATTAGGTCTTCTTACATCCACCTTATTCTATTTTATTGAAAGGACTTATTAATATTGACCTTTATTGCATCCAAATATATTGTTCTACCTATGTGCAAGTTAGGACCCTAACATGGTCCGTTGACTAGCTAACATATCATTGATAACCTACATGAAAGCTACCTCTGGATCTATAGGGGCCTTGCCCCTACCCTCTGGTCACTCATATATGTCTCCTATCATCTTCTCTGCCTCGTGCTCATCTTCACACTCTACCCTTCTCTCTGCTTCTCTGTGTGCCTCTTCCTCTTCCTCTGAGCTAGGAGGAAAAGGGGGAAAATCAAGCCTATGCCTTCTTTCCTGATGCTTGTCTTAAGTAACATATTCATCAGCTACATGTTCACGGCCCTATGGATCTTCTGATACACTCATTATATTTAGTCACAGGATGGTAGGACTAAACATCTGATACCACTGTAATGTTCCTGACTTGGCTAGTCTAGGAAACACTACTATTGTGTGTGTAGGATCAAAGGTTTACAAGATATAAATGATCATACAAATAATAAACACAACAAAGGACTACAAATTTTGTATTATGATATCTATATGGATTACAAAATGGTCGAATGCAGCTGAATAAACTGACAATACTTGACTAGATCAACAAACAAAGGATCTTAGCCGTCGGAATACAAATAAGCAACTGTGGCTGAATAAAATAACAACACTCGGCTAGATCAAAAGATAAAAGGATCTTAGCTAGAATACAAATAAGCAACTAAAATATAATACTCGGAATATGGGAACATTGTAGTATCAATGAAGAATGATGGAAGACCTGAATGATCTTCCGGTGACTAGGGTGTGTCTTTCCACACCAAAATCAGCCAACTGGTGTCTTCCTCCTAGAATACACTGAACTATCTCTCCTGAGATGTGCCTCTTCTCCTCAATGACAAGTTGTAATCTGCCTAATAATGAATTAGGTCGCTGACCCTTCCTTTATAGCTTTCCAAAACCCTAAATCGTGTTGAAACCCTAATTCACTATTGACTTCCAAAACCCTAAATCACTGCTGAAACCCTAATTCATTGTTGACTTCTATTTTTAGCTCATAATGGCTTAAAAGTTCTTTTAACCCTTTTTAGTTCAATTCCACTTTCTGAATATAACACCTATGACTGGAGTGACCTCTAGTAACCTTGTTTACCCCTCTTTAGCCCTGGATATAGCCTAACGGGGTGGTTTAGACCATTAAACCTCCTCTCTAGTTCTCCTATTTGGAAAGGGACATTACAATAAACCCCTGGCATAGGATATCCACTGGAAGCCTCGAGTGAGAACCATGGAAGGGACCCTGAGAAAAGTGGTATGGACCCCTGGTTAACTAGATTATCAAATCCCGGGGATATCAAAAGGTCTTTTTATGAAGACCTTAACATTCACTCGATACCTGATATCCAGTGGGATAACATTCTAGCACCCATTTCCACCCCTTTATTTGAAAATGAGAGCAAGAATGATGCCAACACGACATGTATTGGGTGCCACCATGGCAGTCAGGGTTCCATGGGGATGAAATTTTTTATTGATTGTTTTATGGGAAAGTTGAGTGTGGAACCGAAAAACTGCTAAAAATAGTAAGTTGCCAGAAGACTGTTTTGAGACAATTGGAATAGGTGGGTGGCCACCGATATCCACCTAGATCAATCCTCCATCCTTAGGAACAAATGGTATACATTGCATTGATTTCCCTGGGGAGAGGGGGAAGCATTTTCTAAATCTGGACCTTAGTGAGATGCTTGCCTTGCTACAAAATTTTCATTGCTTGGTTTGTGGGATGTTGTCGAGAACCGGATGAGATGATTGTGTGTAGAAGGAATATTTTTTATTTTCTTCAATCTTGTCGACCCACTTCTGTTGGATAGAAGGTGATTGGAATGAGGCTGCAGTGGTTGTAGTGTCCTTATGTTCACCTTTTGAATAGATTGTGAAGAAGTTGAATTTTGTAGTATGATATACTACCTTGCGAAATTTTTTAGGTGGGATAGTAGTCAGAACTACCTCTAGTATCCTATAGAGATGACCCCCTAGAGTAACAATGAGACTATAGGGTCGAGACTCATAAATATCATGGAACTTCCACATATATTGTTGTCCCAAAAGAACATCATAGACATCCATCAGAGGAACATCACATAATACCTCATCCTTGAAGGCTTGGATACCGTATGACAATCGACACTGTTGGCTGACATGGACATCTCATCCTTGGTGAAACCACTCGATGTTGTATGGTTGTGGGTGTGGTGTTGTCGACAATCCAAACTGTTTGATGAAATCTGCTGAGATCAGTTTCTTCTGGCTTTCACTATCAACAATAAAATGTAGTAGGGTCCCCTTCACCCACATGATCTGTGAATGAAACAGGTGCTCCCCCTCTTCAAGATCTACTAGTTCTCCTAGTTGAATTGTTGCAGTTGTGATAGTAGCAGCGGGGTCTGTGTCGATCCACTGTATTCTCCCATTAACTTATGAATTATATTATTAAGGAGGATTCATCTCATTTTCTTTGATCTCAGCCACCAATGATTGTTTTGAGAGACATTCATTAGTTTCGTGCCAAGGGATTTTGTGGAAATCGCACCACTTTCCAGTGTCTTTCTTCGTCTTTCTGTTACCGTTATTTTCTTCTGTCTTGGACTATTTTTATGATGGATTCTTGTTAGGGACATATTTACCATACTTCATTTGTTGTGGATTTGAATACCCAAACTCCCACTTGTTCTGGTACTTAAATTTCTACTCGATTTTAACAACATATTGATAAGTAGCACCCAATGATGATATGTCCAAAAAATCCATTTTAGTTTGGATATATATGTGTAGAGCCCCATGGTATTTCAGAACCATATGTTACTAATAGTATTTGATACCCATATTTGTGTGTAAGGTATGGAAGGTATTGGTGAACTCTGGCACTACTTGGCCCCTCTCTTTCCGTAGTGTGTTCCATCTCATGTATTGGTCATCATAGTTTCCAACAAGGTAATATTGTTCCTTGACCACATCCACAAAAAAATCCTAAGTGGGGTTGGTCCCATATATTCTAGAGTCCTTTGTGGAACTTTTATCCCAATAATTTTCCCACAAATGTTTGACATGGGAGAGATCCTGAAAGAGTGTGAAGGTGATATTTTCCCTATTAGGTAAATTATGAACAAAGAAATAACCTTCTAGAATATTTAACCATTGTTTTAGGGAATCCACATCTATTTGTCCTTCAAATATGAGAATATCAAGACTAACTTGTACCTTCAGAGGAGAGGTGCCTCCAAAGTGGTTGCCTGAAGAATATGTTCCTGTTGTTATCGACATACATTGAAGGATGTGGGAAAAATTCTCCATCATTTCGTTCCTTTGTCGTGTGAAAGATTTCTCACGCAATAGATTAATAGAATCTCTGACTCTGTATTTTTTATTTTCTTCCACCATGGAGGGTTTCTTGGGCATGTGAGAGATATTATCCTCAAGAGATACAATCTCGAGACCCAACCTTCTATATTCAGACCTCGTCGAGGACATGCACTGAAAAACGATTAAGAGAAGCCTGCTCTGAAACCACTGATCCAGATTATTTTTGAGAAGGAAATGAAGGTTGAGACATAACAATGAAATGTATAGAAATATTGTGAGATGCACATAAATGTTTCAATAGACACAGAGGTACATTAATACACAATTCCTATTAATGAGTGAAATGTACAAAATTGTAATACACAATTCCTATTAATGAGTGAAATGTACAAAATTGTAGAAATATACAGTGAAAGACTCATTAGAATGGTGGAAACTTATCTCTGAGAAGAGATGTGATGAATACTCATATTCGAAAGAAGATGATTGTTACAATGAGGCTCCAAAGGCCTTTTTTAAATGAATAAAATCTAAAATCCTAACCCCAAAATATGAAAAGCCAACATTGTTTTGGATCCCGTTTTGAGTAGTTTGATGTATCAACTTCCTGGGGGCGTAACTTTGGCAAATGATATTTGTTTGGGGTACATGATAGCTATTTGGAAAGGTATCGATGAGAATATTAATTTACGTGGATAAATTAGAGCCATTTGAAATCATTGAGGTGCTATATCGTGACAAAAAATTTTAAGGCCCTCAAAATGGTCCCAGAAGTTTAGGAACCGAAAACTGCTAAAAATAGTAAGTTACTAGAAAACTATTTTAATCCAATTGGAATAGGTTGGCGACCATTGATATCCACCTCGACAAAATGTTGAGAATCTGTATGAGTTCAATTTTACCTGGGGGCCTGATATGCCAATGCACCAGTGCTCAAGTGTGTCGATTCCCTGGTGGGTAGGTGGTGCAGACCCCCACCTCAGTAGGGTCTACTGACCTCCCAGTCTAAGGATCATTCTAAATCCTTGAACCAGATTAGCTCTTCGATTCCCTACTAGAATCCCATGAAAAAAATGCACAGGTCCTATTATGAAAATCTGCCTTCACAAACAAACACTGGGTGCGAGTTCCCTCCATGTGACCACCAGTTGTGACCGCAAGCCTATATAAAAGATGTTTCACGATTTCACGAGTCAGGTATTTGTATGTGACCCACCTAGACTCTTTCAATCTTTGAAATCCCAACAAGGGCCTAGTGCATGCTAGCTCCTCCCTTATCCTCCATCCATATGAATCCTCACTATGACCCGAGGCCAAACCTTTGAGCACGTCGAGATTTTGCATATCGGGAACTCCCGATGTAGATTCTCAACTCCGTTCTCCCGATGTCTGAACTCTCGATGACCAATTATGCTAGATCGACGATCCTCATTTCCCCATGATCCGATGGTCTATATCCCATCGAGATTTTGTGATTCGTGAAACCCAATAATGGTTCCTCTATGCTCTTCTGACTCCTAAAATGTCGATATTCCAAAATTCTCCCTGGACAATCAACGGTCCAGATCTCTCCTCGATTGACAACCACGATCAACTCGTGAATTCCCACGGTTTTCCCCTTTGAATTCTCTAATGTGTGAGTCAGTGAAATGATGAACACTCACCACGCATCCCTTTCGATGGACAGTCCCGATGATTTCGGGACGTCACATTTTGCGAAGTCGAAATACTTTTCACCTCAGATATTTCAATACCCAATCCTCTGAAATCTTCTGCCACCTATCCTCTGACGATAGATGGTCTCGATCTTGTCGGAACTTCAAGACTTCACAAAGTCCACTCTATTGTACACTATAGAAGGGTTTAACCCTTCTGCACCTTCCTCTGGAACCAATGGCCATTAGTCCACACACTCCCAGATTTTATGGCTGAGATTTGTTTCCACCTACGCGCTCTTCCTGGTGTCTGGATGTGAGATTCAATGCTCTAGATATATTCTCCTACAGTTGATCTAACAATAGCCAATGCTCATCCTCTTAAGCTATGAATTTCGCCCTGACTTGGAATATTTTCAACATTTCAAAGCCCTCAACCTTTGATTCCTCTACGAGCCCGATGACTTGGGTCTCGACTCCCTCTTTCCCTCCTAACCTTGGTTCACTTACGCTCCATGTGCAGCTTCATCCTACCTCTCCTGAGCTTCTTCTTGGCTTGGACCTCAAAGTTCCTTGTCCTTGTGCTTCTTTCTACAGGAACATTGTACACAAAGGTAATATTCCTCCAGAGCTTACAAACTTGAAACGATTCGCTTCCCTGTACAGTCCTTTTCCTCGACCGACCTTCAACTAGCTATCTTCAACACTTCATCTGAGTGTTGGCCTAGTGAACTCCTTGCAGAGGTATTCATCCAGAGTGTTTAACAACTCTTTCTGCTTGAGCTTCAACTCCTCAGACCTCAAATTTATTTGTTCCTTCTGTCCCTCAAAGAGATATAAATTCCCTCTTGGCAACTTATACTCAAGCACTCATTGTTGAGCCCGCAGAGTGTTCAACAACTTTGTAAGTGTCTTCCTCCTGGAAACTTCCCTTATATATGAACTCAAAATAGAGTTCTTCTTCTGAACTCTTTTCACTTGCTTGTTTCCATCTTGGCAAAGCTTCACAGAATTCTTAGTGATTTTTTTTTCTCTCTATGACCTCCTTTACATAGTCTCACCTCCAAAGTATTCAGTAACTATGAGTCTTCTCCCTTGAGTTTATGATTCCTTTGGTGCACCCTCCCATCAAGTTATTTCTTGAATTCCATTGAACTCATATGTGCACTCTTTGCAATGGCTCACAGAGTCTTCAACACTCTGTCATGCAACCCCTTGCATTAAGCCACAAAGAACCCAGACTCAAATCAGAAAACCCACAGATAGAAAATTTTGTCTATCCCTGCAGATGGAACCTATCATATACATCTACATCATAAAATAACACAGAGATGACATTCATTCATAACCACATAAACATGCAAAGAATATTGTGTAGGAAAAATTCCTCTTTGTATTAATATGAATGTTTGGTTACAATGGTGAGCTCGGACTGCGACAAAGTCTCAACTATCTCTTTCTTCTCTTCTATTCTAATTTCATCAGCCTTCTAATGAATATAGATACAAAATATATTTTTACAAAAGAGGGGATCCTTGAGCTCTTCCCTCCAAGATACCTACTCTCATTAATTTACATTGAATTACAATCAACAACTGTCTAGTCCAAATCGGATCTAGATCTTCATCAACCTGTCAACCATTAAAGGCTACTTCATCTCTTTCCTACACAAAGACATCTATGTGGCTCTTGCAGCCTTACAAACATTTAATTATAATTTAAAATTTGAAAATGAGAGGGATGGCGCCTCTCCCTTCCTTGAATGCGCACTAAATGTGTTGTATAGCTAGAACATTGCTCGGTTGGATACCCTATAATATAGGATATTGGAAGAGTGTTAAGTGATAGTGAATAGTGAGGGGTCGAGTGCCGATAAGTCAAGGTTCTCGATGGGCCAAGTGGTTGGTGCCACACTAACATCCATGTTAGTAGCCACATCCATTCCAAATGTGCCACACATAGATTTTTAGCTGACGTGGAGCCACATGGGTGCCATGTGGTGGTGTGGTGGTTTTGGCCAATGAAGGCCTAGAAAACTTTAGAAGGCCATAATGTTTTATCCAAAGATTGATTTTGATCATGGTTACTTCGTTGGAAACCTGTCGATCAGAAAAATCCATCCATGAGTTTCATTTAGAGAAAAGAGTCAAACTTAAGAAGAGGAAATTTCGACACCCCACTAGCCTAAGGGTTAGGGGGTTGGGTCTGTTACAAAGTGGTATTAGAGAATAGCTTTGAATACTATTCCTAGATGGTCTAGATATCAAAGACAAGAATAGTATATCAAGGCTAAGATGATCCTATTGGAAAGTGTTTTCTACCTAAATTTTTTTTTTTATTATCTACATAAGATCCTTGAGAAGGAGAACAATTTTATTGTTTCTTATAGAATAAAATTTACATGTTGATTTGTAGGAGAAGAATTATATTGTTTCTTTGTTAGAGTGATAGCTAATCCTATAGGATTGGGAATATGATGACATGCATTGATGGTGAAAATCTAAATATAATGGACTAGAATGGAAAAATCCTTTTATGGGGATGCATAAATCCAAAAATGAATGAACTAGATTGTTGTAATGTTGTCAATATGTATATGGGTTGATAGAATCTTGGCAATTATAATTGTTGTTTAAATAAAGGAATAATCCGTATATGTAGAATTCCTCATGTTTATAGGACTAATGGGAATTTTTAAGGTCAATATTCTTGACTGATAATGATTGAAACCCCTTGTTGGGATAATATATTTAAGAAAAGTAAAATGGAGTCCTTTAGATTGTTTCTAGTCTTCATAAAAGAGGTAAAGTGATATGGGCATATGAGAAAATTTATGAGAACGTACCTGTATTAAAGAAAAAATGTATATTCCTATTAACCTAAAGGAATGTCTATGCATGTAAATACAAAAGGCATACAACTGTAATACATATGCACTGTAGGCATAGGTAAAATACTTGGTGCAAAAGGTTATGTTATAAAGAATATGACAATGATTGAGTATGTGTATAACATGCATATAGACTAAGAATAACATATGGTTGGTTGTAAAGTATAGAGTGTTAATGGGACATTTTGGTTAATGATGACATGATATTAGCAAGGGAGTTAAAAAAATGGATAAAAAAGTGGATAATGCTACTTCTTATAGCCTTGTGGAGATAAGGCAAAGGATCAATAAGTATTTGTTTTAAATTTTTGTAAAGGGAGTTCTTTGGAATTCCCAGAAGACCACTAGAGCAGATAACATCCATAGGGGGATGATAACCATAGAGGTATGTCTTAGTATGCTCAAGTAACATTCAGAGGGAATTTAGGAAATAATTTCATCGGTAAAGGTATGTTGACCAAGAATGGTTTGAGGTGTGAAGAGAGATAGGGATTTGCATTTTGATATCCTGGGTAATACTATAATTACCTATTTGTATTTTCTAATTTTTGAGATTCTCTTATAGA
>JZKD02S1951601.1:331475-363698 GCA_000966675.3 Picea glauca
GCTAACTCTATTTTGAAGAGTTATGATTGTTTTGTTTGAATACTAGCTTGAGGAGGGTGTACTCCAATTCCTCAGAAAGAGCTAGTATGAAATGTTTAAAGAGTAGCTAAGAAAGAATGATTTGATGGTATGAATAGAAGGAAATATGATTATGCCTATGGAAATTGCAAGTAATTGATTGAGGGAAATTGTGAGATAGATGAATTTAAGTAAATGTGGATCTGAAACTGTAAAGTGCACTAGTGATAGACACACATGTTATGTTGATTGATATGGTTAAGTGAATGAAAGAACAATATTAATGAAAGATGATAGGAAAATCATACATTTTCAAATGTATAATATGAATGAATAATAAGAATTCATGCCAATATTCTTTCGGAATAATTGGGTAAGTAAAGGAAATAATTCGGTTGATGCTAACTCATGGATTGAGATCATTTCAAGTAATGATGGATATGGAACAAGATAGAAGAATGTTGAAGAAGTTCCATGTAGAGGAACTATGTGGAGACTCTGTCAGGAGAACATATCCATAACATTAATGACTTCTCAAAAATTAGGAAGTGGCCTGCAAATCCTATTTGTATAAGAATCTTAGATTTCATTTTAAAACATAATGCTTGACTGGAAGACTTTCATAGGAGAGGAACTTCACAATACTGAATATATTTGGTAAATGTGCAGACTGCACTGACTCATAATTAAATTGTGAGATAATTTTAATGTTGTATTATATTGTTGCATCTGGGAAAGGTCAATATGAACTTGACTGAAACTACTCAAAGAATGGAGCAGGCAAATCCCAAAAGGGGAAACATTGCAGATGCAAATAAGGAGAAAAGTAGGAACACTTGTGTCACTCTAAAAGTCTGAGTTACTTAGTAGAGTTGCATGATTTAAAAGAATAGTTGTGAAAGAAAAGGAAAATAAACTTATAAATATGTTTAAATAAATGATCTTGGTTAACCCATGTTATGCAAAGGTAGAGAGGCATTGGAAATAGTTCAATTAAGCCGAAAGTTACAGATTGTGAAAAGGAGTTGGAAAGGTGGAAAATCCCTTGACTCCTTTTGTAATGTTCCCGATCCCATTTTTTTTCTTGGAACACTAACTGTTGATTGTTTTTTATGTTTTCTTATGTATTTGCAGGTTTACTCATGAAGATACGCATTAAAGGTTTACTTGATGTTTCTCAAGCATTGGAATAATAGATCTGAAGTATATAATAATAAACAAGACACGATACAAAAAGAACAGCAGTAGAGAACCAATAATGTGAGATATGACCTTTATTTAGATAGTAGAGATATCCCTTGCACAAATTATTTGCATATTTGGAAGGAAACCCCAATAATATCAAAATGGGCTGCCAACCGATACAATAATAAGAAACATAAAGATAATAGCCTCCCAAAGGATATCTGAGAAGATATCTAAGCCTCCAAAGGCTAACAACATGGAAGATAAGATTGAATATAAGAGAACCCCGTCAATCCAATGTAGAACCCCTGCAACTAGCCGAGTTGCGCCCTTTTCTCGGTGTTGATAAACCCTCAAGTTTCGTCTCTCCTCTTTTTGAGCTCCAAATCCATCCAAACTCTCCTAGAAGGTAGATCAAGCTAGTAGAATCCATCGGGCCAAGTCTCAATATGAACGAAGAAGTCATGCTCCTCCAACTAAGCAAACCCTCTACTGGGTTGCACCCTCCTGGTTTGACTGAATCAATGAGATTGTGTTATCCCTTCTAGGAGCATCCAAATGCCACCAAAATATCCTAGATTGTATATTGGGCCACTACTAACATGCTGATGAAATCTCAAGACAATTTATGAAGATCCGGTCCAAGAAACAATGATAACCTCTTCTTGCAATGTGCCCCTCTCTCCTCCAATTTGTGCCAAGCTTGAGGAAATAAAATTCCAGGATAATCTCCTCCATAATAGACAAAGAATGATTCTATGGACCATACAAACAAAACTCAGATGCTCCTTTTCCAAGAAGCCTCCTCCTTTCTCCATATCGAATCAATATCCTGAAGGTGGTGTGCCCCCCTAGCTAGAAACCCCCTAGGTTGTGCGATAGCTTAATTTTTCCTATATATCGAATGCCCGCAACACTGTAGAATGGTGTGGGAGGATTATTTCACCTCCAAGACCAAGCTTGGATTAAGAAAGGTGGAATATTTCACCATCGAGTGGATATCGAGGGTTATCGACTCAAAACCCTCAAAATTGCTTATTCTCAAGAGCTCCAATGCAAAATAAGATAATAATCCATAATGCCTTATAAGTGTGCCCTTCCATTTCCTTTATAGATCCATTCTATTCATCTATTGAGTTATTTAACCCCTAGGGTTAAATATTAACTTTAACTCACTTCTTATTTTCTTTCATTGAGTTATCCTTTTTCACACAAAGTCAACTCAGTAATAGAATGTTATGTTTAAGAAATTTCTTCTGGTTTAATTTGTCCCCAATATGCCTGATACTATAGTCTAGTGGGGATAGCTATACTATTGAGTCTCTCTAGACCTCTTCATCAAGAGGTGTGGGACATTCCAATCTCCCCTGCTAGAAATTGCTTTCCCACAAGCAATTTTGGACCGGTCTCCTAGATCAACTGTTCCCCTTCCTAAGTGGCATCCTCCATGGGTAGGTTCTTCCACTTAACCAGATACTCTTTGATGCTTCTTTTTCTCAACTTCTCCTCCCTGAATTCAAGTATCACCTATGGCATCAGTACCAATTGTCCTTCTTCATCCATAGGTGGCAGTTTCTCTATAGGAGTGATATGCTTGGAAATGGCCCTCTTCAAACATGAAACATGGATGACATTGTGTATGTTGTTGCCCTGTCGTGGATCCAACTCATATGCCATCGACCCTACCCTTTTGTTGAATATGTATGGACCGAAAAAATGAGGTTGGAGCTTCTCTTCTCCACTTCTCTTAATGGAATCCTGCTTGTATGATTGAAGCCTCAAATAAACCAAGTCATAGACCTCAAAGGTGAACTCTAACCTGTGTTTGTATGACTATACCTTCTGTTTATTCTGTTCCCTTTATAGGTGATCCTTAAGTTCCCTTAGTATGTCCTGACTCTGCTGAATCCAATCCTAAACCATGGGAGCCCTGTTGTCACCAAAATAAATATCTATAAATGAGAGGGCTTCATAGTTATATAAGGCCCTAAATGCTGGCATACCAATGTACATATGATGAGTGGTGTTGTAACAATATTCCCCCAAGTGAAGCCATTTAACCCATGTTTTTTTTTTCCCTACCACATAATTCCTGAGGTAGTCTTCAACCCATTTGTTGACTATCTCTGTTTGGCCATACATATGAGGGTGATAGTTGGTACTAGGTGTTAGGGTCATACCTACTAACATGAAGAGGTCCTACCAAAATATGATCATGAACCTGTTGTCCCTATCACTCACTATGGTTTTGGGAAAACCATGCAATCTAAAAATTTTCCTGAAAAATAGGTCTGCAACATGTGTTGCACTGTAATCTGTGGCAATGGCCAAAAAATGTGCAAACTTTTTCAACCTGTCCACCACCACAAAAATGAAGTCTTTTCCCTGAGCCTTGGGAAACCCTGTGATGAAATCCATAGATATGCTTTCCCATTTGTGCTTCAGAATGGGAAGTGGTTGTAGTAATCCTGTTGGGTGAGTGTGTTCATCTTTGTTTGCCTAGAAAGTGTTTCACTCCTTGATGTGGCTCATCATCTCTTCTTTCAAACCCTTCCAGGAAATCCTCTCCTAGATCTGTCTATATGTATTGATGAATCCTTGATTCCCTACTACTGGTGAATCATGGAATTGTTGTAGCACCTTGGCCTTAAAGGTTGATTCAGGAACCAAGAAAAATCATCCCTTGTAGTATATGATATCATCCATGATATATAAATTGTCATCTTGTACATGTCCATCCATCACTTCACATGCAATTTTGTTTTTTGAATATTCCACCAAGAGGTGGTCCTTCCAATCCACTAAGATATCGATCATGGAAGAAAGTAATGGTCTTGTGGATAAGGAATCTGCTACCACATTATTGTTTCCTCTGACAAATTCTATGTCAAACTCATAATCTTGTATTTTGAAAGCCAACTTATGTTTCCTTTCATTAAAGTCCTTCTGATATAGGAAGTAGTTTAGGCTTTGGTGATATGTCCTCAGGACAAAATTTTCCCTAACTAAATATTGCCTGAACTTAGCCAATGCATGGATGATGGATATAATTTCATTATCATAGATGGTGTAGAGGAGTTCATGACCTCTCAATTTTTCATCTTTCATAGATAGTAGAATGCATATTCTGCATAATTACTACTCCAATGCCTTCCCCTGAGGAATCACACTCTACTGTGAAGGGTTTTGCAACATCTATTAGGGTCAATAATATAAATTTACTCATCACTTTCTTCATTTTTTTGAAGGTTGACTATGCTTCTGGGCTCCAATTGAATGTCCCCTTCTTGGTCAAATCGGTCATAGGTGCGCAGATTTGAGAGAAACCTATGACAAACCTCCTGTAATAGCAACAAATGCCCAAAAACCCATTAAACTCTATGATTTTACTAGGTGTGCACTAGTCAAGTATAGCTTATATGTTTTCTTGGTGTACCTGTACCCCCTTCACTCCAATGATGTTTCCTACATAAAGGATCTCTGCCATTCAAAATTCACATTTGGATTCCTTAAGATATAAGGATTTCTTGATATGGATTTTATGCAGAGAACGAAATGAATATAGAGTGTTAACAGGTGCTCAACACAAAATAACAAAGATATAGTAAAACTGGTTTTCTATTCAATAAGGAAATAAGCTGAAACTGTAAAATGAAGCGAAAATAAGCTTGTTGGAATGGTGGCAGCTTATCTCTAAGAAGAGATGTGATGATTGCGCTCATTCGCAAGAAGAGGATTACAATGAGACTCTGGAGGCCTTTTTACAATAAAGAGGAATTCCAAAAACCCTAGACATCCAAAAACCTAACCCTAGGAGATGAAGTGCTAAAAGTCATGTGGGCCCCATTTGGGTAAGTTAGTACATCAACTTCCTGGGGTCGTAACTTTTGCATACAATATCCCTTTTAGGCACATGATAGACCATTGGAAATGTATCATCGAGGAGATTCATTTCGGTGGAAATATGGAAGGGACCTCTATATTGCTTACGTTTTCCCAAATAACATCATTTAGGGCCTCAAAACGACTCTGAAAGGGAAAAACTGCTAAAAATAATAAATTACCAAAATTGCCAGAAAACTGTTTTGATCCAATTGGAAAAGGTGGGTGGCAACTGATATCCACTTGGATCAATCCTCCCTCCCTAGGAAGAAATGGTCTCCATTGTGTTAATTTCCCCCATCAGATGAGGAATTTTTTGTTGAATTTGGCCCCGGGTGAGCCACTTGCCTTAGTGCAGGAGCTGCCCTTCTTTGACGACTTGATAAAGCTAAATCCTTTGCTATTGAGTTCCCTTGATCTGTGTGTCCACAATATGATCATTGGATGAATTTTGTATCCATTTGGGGTTCATCTCTATTGGTGTCATATGTTCTGCTACTTCTGAGGTGTCCAATAATTGTGGGAAATAAGGGTGAAGGAGATCCACGTTGAGCACTAGGTGCATGCCAAGGAAAGGAGGAATGTTGAGTGCAAAAGAATTATCCCCCATGACCTTGGTGATGGTGTACGAACCATAATGGAGTGGGAAAATCTTCTAATGGGTTCCTATAAGGCGTTCATTTTCAAGTGCAACCAAACATTGTTTCCCACCTGAAACTTATGTGGCACTTGATGTTGATCATGGCGCTGCTTGTACTTGTCATTGGACTTCTGTAGGATATCCTGAACCTATTGGTGGATGTGCTAGATTTTCTCAATGAACCAGGTGGCTTTTTCATCTTCAGTTGGAGTAGGCTATGAGTCAGTCGAGGTGACTGCAAGGGTAAGTGAAACATCTATGGGACCCAATAGTTGGAATCCCAATCCCACCTAAAAGGGGTTGTGGTTGGTTGATCTATGCAAGGCTTGGTTGTAGCTATCGTAGACATAGGGAAGGATATCATCCCATGTGCGAGGGTGCTTTGAATTATACATGTGAAGGATGTGCACAATCATTTGATTTATGACCTTGGTTTGGCCATCTATCTGGGGGTGGAAGGTCGTAGATTTGGTGAGCTTGGTGTCCAGCAGTGACCAAAGGCTAGACCAGAATGTGTTGAGAAATCGATTGTCCCAATATGAGACAATGGTTAGTGGGATTCCAAAATGTACCCAGACTCATTCGAAGAAGAGATTGGCAGTGGCCTCTGTTGTGTTGTTCTTTTTGCAGGTGACTAGAATTGCCATCTTAGAAAAGCGATCAACAACCACAAAAACACAGTCATTTCCCCACTTGGTGGACAGGAGGCTAGAAATGTAGTCCATTGAGATGGATTCCCATGGCCTATCATGAGTAGGAAGAGGGGTGTAAAGGACCTATTTCTTAGTGGTTGGTTTGGAAATAGTGCAGGCAGTGCATGACCTAATATACTTGCTGACCTCTTGTCGAAGTTTCGACCAGTAGAAATACTTTTGTAGAATCACCACTATATTTTTGATGTCGAAGTTTCCTGCCACCCAACTGCAGTGGGCTTCCCAGATCAAATTCACTTTCTTTCTTCATGGAACAAAGATATGTCCTAGATGACACAAGAGCCCATCCCAGAGATATAAATTATTGACAATTGCGTTTGCACCCAAGATTTGGTAGGTGGTGGAGAAGTCTAGGTCTATCTCATAGATTTGGGCCCATCGATAGGTCTCATCACCACAAGAGTCTAGCACCGTGGTCATTTTCACGAGTGGCAGTCTGTTGAGGCAATCAACAACGCGATTGGTGCTTCCTTTTTTATACATGATGTTGAGGTGGAATTGTTTTAAGTACGTGGACTACTTTTGATGGTGGTCATTCTGCAATTTTCCTTGTGTCTGCATGAACTGTAGTGGCTTATGATCGATCTGGATGACTGTCTCCTTCCTAAGAATGTAATGTATCCACTACCAGTATGCTTGCACAATGGAGTACATCTCTTTGTCGTAAGTAGGTTACTTATGGAAAAAATCTGATATTGTCTCACTATGATAGGGCACATAGTGGTCGTGCTGAGTGTGAACGAAACCCACAACATATTATGAAGCATTTGTCTCGATCTCAAAGGGATCCTATAGGTATGGTAGTGAAAGTACTGGGGTTGAGCACAAGAGATTCTTTAAATCATCGAATGGTTATTGTTGGGACTAGCCCCACGCAAATTTCTCCTTACCACCACCCTTGTTTATTTGGCTGAGGGCCCATGCAATATGGGAGAATCCCAACATGAACCTGTGGTAGAAATTTACAATTCCCAAGAATCTTTGAAGCTCACTGAGTGTGGTTTGGAATATCCAGTCACTGATGACTTGGATCTTGGTTGGATCCACATGTACACCATGTTGATCAACAATGTAGCCCAGCTAATGGACCTTGTCCATGTCGAAGGAGCATTTTTCCAAGTTGGTGTATAGCTTGTGCTGTCGTAGGGTGTGCAAAACCTGTTGAATATGCTGCAAGTGTTTGACCCAAGTCTTGTTGTAAATGAGAATGTCATCCAGATACACCACTACAAAAGTATTGGTGAATGGTTGCAGGATATCACCCATCATCCTCGTGAAAGTGGCTGGATCATTTTTCAAATGAAAGGGCATGACCAACCATTCAAAAAGGCATTCCTTTGACTTGAAGGTGGTCTTCCATACATCTGTCTGTTCTATCGGGACTTGGTGGTAGCCAGAATTTAGGTCAATCTTACTGAAGTATTTGGGACCTGTGAGTTGATCAAGAAGGTCATCGATTCAGGGAATTGGGTACTAGTTTCTGACTATGATTTTATTCAAAGCTCGGTAAGTAATGTAGATTCGTCAGGTTCCATCTTTCTTTTGTACCAACACGATTGGGCTCCCGCAAGGTGATCAGCTGGGATGGATGTGCCCCTTGTGGAGTAGTTCTTGGATCTTTCGCTTGACATCCTCATTCTATAACAGAGAGCGACGATAGACTCGGCCATTGGGCAACAGTGCGCTAGGGGTCATATCAATGGGGTTCTTGACCTGGCAGTGAAGAGGTACCTTGGTAGATGAGGAGAAGATATCTAAGTATTCTTCTACGAGCTTATCTAATTTCTTCTGCTATGTGTAGAGGTCAGCTGCAGAGACCTTGGATCTGGTTATGATATTTCTCTTATTTTGAGAGTGAATCATGAAGAAGAAAAACTTCCCCATCTGAGAGATGACCTTCTTGCATTTCTTACCAGAGATCAAGGAATTAACACTAGGTGGTACTTCCTTGGGTATCCTATACAATTTCATGTTCAAAGTAATAATAAAACTATAGGGCCTAGAATCATATACAACATGAAAATTCCATAAATAAGGTTGGCCCAAAAGAACATCACAAACTTTGAGAGGAGAAACATCACACAATACCTCATCTTTGAAGGGCTTGATGTCGTACAACAGTCGACACTGTTAGCTGACATGGAGATCGCTTCCTTGGCAAAGCCATCCAATGGTGTAGATTTGTGGGTGTGGCATTGTCGGCAGGGCTAGTCGCTTCATGACCTCTGCTGAGATGATGTTCTTCTAGCTACCGCTATCAATGATGAAGTGCAGTGGGGTTCCTTTTACCCACATTCGTGAATGGAGTAGGTTCTCTCCTTCTTCTGGCTCCTCTAGTTCACTAGGCTGGAGCTTGGTGGTAGCAATGGTGGCACTGGGTTCTTCTTCAATGATCCATATTCCCATATTTAGTTCTGGCTCAGAGTCAGAACCCGCATCTGATTCAAGGGATTTCACTTCGGCCACGGGTGACTGCTTTGAGCAGCAGTCAGTAGTGTTATACCAAGGGATCTTATGGAAGTTGCACCACTTCCTGGTATCTTTCTTTTTCTTTTCGGTGTCCTTCTTTTCTTATGGCTTGGACTCGTTGTATTGATACTACCCATATTTATTCTATCCTTTTTTCTATGGGTTGGGGCTGCCCTTTCTAGATTTTTTTGTGAGGGGTTCCTAGGCCCAAATTGTCGTGTCTTTTGTTTGAGCTTCTGCTCAATTTTTATGACATATCGGTAGGTTGCGCTCAAGGATGAGATGTCCATAAATTCCATTTTGGTCTAGATGTATTTATGTAGGGCACTGGGATACTTGAGCACAATATGTCTCTCTGAATCTTTGATACCCATCTTGGTGGGCAAGGCATGGAAGATATTTGTGAAATTTGGCACTGGTTGGTCTCTTTCTTTCCACAGTGTGGTCCATTTGGTATACAAGTCGTCATAAATTCATATAGGGTAGTATTGTTCCTTAATAGCATCCTTGAAGGATTCCCAGGTGGCTGTGATTGTAAATAATGAGGGTTCCTCTGTTTCCTTTTGCTCACAAAAAGTTTTCCACCAATCTTGGACATGGGGAATGACTTGAGGAGTGCAAACATAATATTTTCTCTATTCAAAAAGTTATGGAAAGAAAAATACCCTTCTAGTAGAGTCAACCACTTGGTTACAACATCTGTGTCGATATGACCTTCAAATATAGTAATATAGAAGTTTATTTGTACTTTGAAGGGGGTGATGCCTCCGCTCGAAGAAGATGTGTCGCTAGTTGGTAGCCGCTGAAGAATTTGTGTGAGACTATCCATCATATTGTTCCTTTGTTGCGTGAGGGTTTCCTCAATCAGTAGATTGAAAGGATCTCATATCCCATCATATTTATTTTCTCTTTTCATGAGAGGTCGATTGGGTGTGCGAGATCTTTTGTCCTCAAGAGAAACAAGCTCGAGACCCAACTCTTTGTACTCCGACCTCATTGGGGACATTCATTAAGATGACAAGGAGAATACCGCTCTGATACCATTGATCTATATTTTATGAGAATAACGAATGAATACAAATTATTAACAAGTGCTTCACACAAAATAATAGAGATACAGTAAAACTGGTTTTCTATTCAATAAGGAAATAAGATGAAACTGTAAAATGCAACGGAAACAAACTTGCTGAAATGGTGGCGGCTTATCTCTGAGAAGATATGTGATGGTTGCACTCATTAATAAGAATATACAATGAAGCTCTGAAATAATTTTTACAATAAATAGCAATTCCCAAAACCATATACATCCAAAAACCTAACCCTAGGAGAGGAAGCGCCAAAAGTCATGTGGGCCCTGTTTGGGTAAGTTAGTACATCAACTTCCTAGGGTTGTAAGTTTTTCATACGATATTTGTTTTAGGCGCATGATAACCCATTGGAAAGGTATCGTCGGGGAGATTGATTTTGGAGGAAACATGGGAGGAGCTCACCGTTTTCCCAAAAAACATCGTTTAGGGCCTCAAAATGGTTCCAGAAGTGAAAAACTGCTAAAAATAGTAAATTACCAAAATTGCCAGAGAACTGTTTTGAGCCAGTTGGAAAAGGTGGGTGGCCACTGATATCCACCTGGATCATTTCTCTTCCATGATATCCAAAATCTGCTCCACATGTTGAAGGTGCTCCTCCCAATTTTTACTATAGATTAGTAAATCATCAAAGAATATCAATAGGAACTTCCTTATTTTCTTGTTGAACAAATGATTCATGCAATATTGGAAGGTGGATGGCACATTAGTCATCCCAAAATTCATGACCAAAAACTCATATTGTCCATAGTGACACCGAAAAGAAGTCTTGGAGATATCTTGCTCCCTCATTTTTATCTAATGGTAGACAGAGTGCATGTAAATCTTTGTGAAATACACTACCCCATGGAGCTCATACAATGGCTCATAAATATGTGGGGTAGGTTATCTATTTTTTATTGTCTTCTTATTTATATCCCTGTAGTGAATACACATGCGCATTGTCCCATCTTTGTTTTTCACCAACACTACTGAAGATGCAAAGGGACTGGAACTTGGCCAGATGTGGCCCATGTCTAACAATTATTTAAAGGCCTTTTCAGTTTCATATTTATATTTCTTGGGGTTCTTGTAGGGAGTGTTGATGATAGGTTTTTCACACTCCTCCAATTCTACGATGTGCTCAAACCCCTTATCTGGTGGTGCCCCTAGTGGTATAGGCTCAAAGATATTGTTGTGCATGTAAATGAACTTTTGGATCTCTCGTTAGTAGTGAGTCTCCCCCTTCTTGTCTACCCCGACTGATATTCTACACTATGTTGCATAAACAATGTATTCCCTCCTGAATATGGATTCCATGAGTTTGGTTGTCACCACTCTCAATATGTTTCCTATCATACCCCTGAGAACCACCCTTTTCCCATTTTCTTCTGTGAAGGAGATTTCCATGGTTTTTTAATTTGTGGTGAATTTCCGCAATGTACTAAGCCATTGTACTCCAAGGATGATGTTGGTGCCTAGACGGTCCATAACATTGAAATCATGTGCCAAATCATGCCTTCCCAAAGTAAGTTTCATTCCTCAAATGTATTTGTCACAAGGCATGGTGTGCCCCCCTGTTACCTCCACAAGAAATCCCTTAAACTCAACTGTCGATATATTCCTTCTTTGTAGTAGGGTTTATTCAATGAAGTTGTGTGATGCACCTCCATCAATGAGAACTAGTCCCTTCTTCCCTTGTAGCATCCCTCTCATCCTGAAAGTGTCGAATTTAGGTACCCAACTGATGGATGCAAGTGTCGCTTTCTCATCTTCTGTAAGGTTGTGACTTTTATCTTACTCTTCTTCCCATCCTGAGTTTTCTGCCTCCATTTTCTATAGGTGGACGATATCTTCATCTTCCTCATCATCTAATATCACCTCAATGTATTGGGATTCTCCCTTACCCATGCATTTGTGTATTGGTTCCCTTGGTTCCTTGCAGGTGAAACACAACTTCTTCCTCCTCAATTCCCTCCTAGTGGGATCAACCATCCTACCCCTTCCTTGATCAAACCCCCTTTGGTCTCTCAATCCTTGGTTCATAGGAGGTATTTGGTATCTACCCCCTTGTTTAGGAGGTCTAGGGGTGAATATTGTATTTGATGCCAATCCCAGGTCTGTGGTCTTCCAAATGGAATCATGCAATTTGATAGGCTTAAAATCCTTGACCCAACCCCTCAAGGGATCCATCAACCCTTCTGTGAAGAGCATGATAAGTCTCACTTGAGACACATCCTATACTATCACTACCAGTATCTGTAACTCTTCTATGTAAACCTCTGGTGATCATGCCTATCTCAGTTGTGTCAACTCCCTCAAAGGTAGCTCTGGGTACCCCTAGTCAAACCTGTCAATGAGCCTCTGTGTAAACTATGTACAAGACATGACCTAATTGTGACCTAGTGTGGTCAACCCATGGTACCACCAATCATGAAACTTTCACTCTAGGTACACAGTGGAAAATTTGATGGCATGCATCTCACTCATGGGGTTAAGTTGTAGGTAGGTATCCTACTTATGCACCCATGCTTGTGCAATCACCTTAGAAGATCCATCAAAATACAAATTTTTTATATTTCCTACCCTGGGCTCAAATTCATGGTCGGGCCTTTGATATTTTTTAGGCTTACCCTGAAAATTGATTCCACAATATTGGTCCAGCATTACTTTCCTCTTGAACCTTTCACTTAAGGAATGCTAATCCATGGCATACTGCTCAAAGTTGTCCTCAATCCCATCCTCATAGTTGCAATGTGGCGGATTATACAAGAATGTAGGTAGATAGGGCCTACAAGTGGTCCTACTCTGTGTTTTCCCCTGAGGTGCACCACCTCCATAGCTCTTCCCCTCAGTGTCCTAACAAGGGCTATGATCCTGTTGAGGTATAGTCCCCCCATGATATCCACTTGCTTCTCTATTTTCATAAACCTACGGACCCTTCCTTCCATGAGTCATCTACATCAAGAGTTGCGCTAATCTCTCATGGATGGCATTCACTCTTTCCCGAGTATCTATCATTTCCACCTTTCCCCTATGCACCGCTTCCTGGTTTTCCTATAGATGATGTACAAGGTTACTATCTTTCATATTTATGGAGTGTTGTAACTCATTAGCAAAACATTCTAGAATCTATGGCTCACTGTCCTCACCTAACCCCTCCATTTTTTCCTTTGTCTCACCTGTCTGCTTCCTATGTCTATCCATGTAAATACCACCGAACTTTTGCATGCGCTAATCCACACAAGTTGGGAGGATCAACGCTCTAATACCACTATAATTCTGCCAAGCCAATTTTTTTGCTTGAAACACTAATTGTTGTCTGTTTTCTATGTTTGTTTATGTATTTGCAAGTTTACTCATGAAGATACACATTAAGGGTTTACTTGATGTTTCTTAAGCATTGGAATAATACATCTGAAACATATAATCATAAACAAGACAGGATACACAAAGAACACTAGTAGAGAAGCAATAATGTCATATCTGACCTTTATTTAGATCGTAGAGAGATTCCTTGCACAAGAGATCTACAGATTTGGAAGAAAACCCCAATAATATCAAAATGGGTTGTCATCCAATATAATAATAATAAATATAAATATAATAGTCTCCCAAAGGTTGTCTGAGAAGAGATCCAATCCTCGAAAGTCTAACTACATGGAAGATAAGACTGAAGAAAAGAGAACCCCTCCAACTGGTTGAGTTACACCCTGCTCTTGTTGTTGATGAACCCTCAAGTTTTGGCCCTCCTCTTTCTGAGCTCCAAATCCCTCCAAAATATCCTAGAATGTAGATCGGACTAGAAGAATCCACTGAACCAAGTTTCAAGCTGAACGAAGAAGTCCTTCTCCTCCAACTGAGCAAACCCTCTACTGGTTGCGCCCTCCTGGTTTGATTGAATCAATGAGATTTCTTTCTCCCTTCTAGGAGCCTCCAAATGCCACCAAAATATCTCGTATTTTAGATTGTTCCACTACTAAAAATATGATGAAATCTCAAGAAAATATATGAAGATCCGGGCCAGTAAAAAATGATAACCTCTTCTTGAAATGCACTGCTCTCTCCTCCAATTCGTGCCAAGATATAGGAAATAAAATGCCAAGATAATCTCCTTCGGAATAGACCAATAATTATTCTAGGGAACATATGAAGAAAACCCAGATGATCCTTTTCCAATAAGCATTCGCCTTTCACCAGATAGAATCAATCTCCTCAAGGTGGGGCACCCCCCTAGATTGAAACCTCCAAGGTTGCGCGCTAGTCTGATTTTTCCTGTAGATCAAACCCTTGCAAAACTATAGAATGGTGTGGGGGGATTATTTCACCTTTGGGACCAAGCCCAGATCAAGAAAGGTGGAATCTTTCACCACCAAGTTTATCTCTAGGGTTTTAGTCTCAAAACCCTCAAAACTGCTTGTGCTCAAGAGCTCCAATGCAAAATAAGATAATAATCCAGAATGCCTTAGAAGTGTGCCCTACCCTTTCCTTTATAGCTCCAGTCTACTCATCTGTTGAGTTAGTTCATCCCTAGGTTTAAATATTAACTTTAACTCACCTTTTCTTTTCTTTCATTGATTTATCGTTTTTAACACAAAGTCAACTCAGTAATAGAATGTTATGTTTAATAAATGTATTCTAGTTGGCTTTGTCCCCAGTATGCCTGAGACTATAGTCTAGTGGGGACAGCTAGACTACTGAGTCTCTCCAGACCTCTTCATCAAGAAGTGGGGGACATTACACCTTTATTTTCTTTATTATATTTGTTTGGGATGAGAAAAAATATATTTAGGTTATGTGTGGATGAATCAAACATGAGAACACTCATAGTTGTATGATTGTAGAGACAACATAAATGTTAATTTTGTTTTCACTCATGAAAACATTGAGGATAATGTGATAGAGTGAATATATATATGCTAGGACATGTATGAGAATGTTTTGTTGATTTAAATGTTGTGTTACATGCATTTTTATTTACATAGAAGATTATATAATTATGAATGTGATGATGCATGTTATGTGTAGGAAAGATTGGGGTTGTTAGGTAAGACAACTTCCAATGGTGGAAAACCTCAAGTAGGGGAAAAATACAAGATGGATATTATTGAAATATTGATGAAGGGACCTTAAGAGATCCCCTGAAGCACCAATGATGAGGTAATATTAGAAAGGTTGTTGGAAGCAAAGAAATGTATAAATATTTCATACCCATGTGGAATGAGGTATGAAAGGGATTGGGTAAGGATCCCTTCTGAAATATTTTATGTTTTCATGATATGTATATAATTTGTATTGGTTGTTGTATTTTATGGATACCAAAGGAGGGTATGATTCAGGAAAGAAAAACTTGGATGATAAAGGAAGGTACCTCTAGAGGTAAAAGATGGATTGGAATATTTTCCAATAATTCATGAAAAAACATGTCATGAATGCATTAATTAATTGTGAATGATTATGAATAAAAGTGTTGATAAGTATCACATTGGTTGAATGCATTGAGGAGATGCATGTTATATGAAAGAGGTAAGGTATTTTATTTCCCATTATGGAAGGATAAAATTCTAGTATTCCAACATCGATGTGAAATGGTAGATAGATGAATTGGGTGGCCATGAATGTTGGCACCCTAGTTACCAGTAAAGAAAGAATGCATGGATGCATTTATGTGAAATTTGAGTTTCATTCAGGCATGTTGATTTGAGGTTATCATTATATTGAAGTAGAAAACAGAGTCATACTATAATAATGAATGTTGATAAAGTAGCCATGTGGTGAGAGGTTGGTTGAGTTCCAACTCACCATGATGAAATTCCTAACCTAAAATGTGGTAGCTTGAAAATCAATGCAAGGGTGCATTGTGTGTAAATGTGGACATGTATGTTGGCACATTGGTTACATTCTTATGATGATTGAATGCATTATATAAATATTGGTATGAAAAATGTTTCCTAAGCTAGTAATGGTAATTTCCTTTTATTTTGTATGGGGTGATATATATAAGTCATACAATTTTTATTATGCACAATTTAAAACAAAAAAAAATTGTGAGTCACTGTAAATGTGTAATAAAAATGTAATGTGCATGAGAAACTAACAATTTGTTTGGTTGTGTGAAGATTGAAATTACAAGAAGAATGTTCTTGGATATGGCAATGATATAAATCCATAAGGAAGACCAATTCATGTTGATTGAAAAAGATCTAAACCACTATGGGAAAGAAGTCTCATACTTGTTGAAAATGGTTCCTATATGGAAAAGATTTCAAAATTGATAAGTGGAATTTAAAACATGTGGATAATAGATTGAATTTTTTTTTTATTGAAATTGATGGAAATATATCAGAGTTACTGTATGCATGTGATATAGGTGAGATGAGAGATCTATCCTAGAGGGACAAATGATGGTTTCCAAGATAGAAGAGCATGAAAAGGCCACTATTGTGACATGAATCCCTTATATTCCATGGTATTCATTGTGATGAGGTATGATATTCTAGAGAAATCTAGAGGGAAGCCTTAGTTGTAAGACTCTATAAGTATTATATATCTTCCAGTGTGTGAAATCCATGAAAAATGATGGATCGCCCGAGGGACTGTGCAATAGAGAAGGGGATTCCTGAGCCTAGAGGGTGAGTGTCTACAAGGAAGAGGAGACTTGAATAATTCATTTTACATTCTAGATGGAATTATGAGCATAATGGGTATGTCAAGGAAAATAGTGAGTCGATTAAATGTGACAGCCTTATGGATGCAGATCCATGAATTGCACATATAAGTATTGTTCTAATATGTATATTTCCTCTTGAATCATGAAAAAAAATGGAATGTTTATGCATGAAAATGTGAATTAATATGTATGTTGTTTGAAATTGATGTAGAAATAATGTTGAAATACTAAGAGTTTGGGAGAGGCCCAGATCAAGGAGAGGAATACATTGTGGAAGCAACTAAAAGATGAAGGCATGGAAGTTGTTCCTAACATGTAAATAAAAACGAGGACATTGTTCCTTTTTAAGGGGGAGGGGTACGTAACACCCCATTTTTAAATACTCATTATATGTAATTAATAATGTCTAATAATTTCCATGCCATGTAATATAAACCTTGTAAATGTATTACTATTTAAATGGAAAATGCCAACTAGTTTATTGATGGGTGAAGCCCTAAATTACTAGCCATGATACAATGAGAGAGATTAGTGAGGAGGCATATAGCCATTTACTCCTTGTAACTTCTACCTTATGTAGCATGAAAATGAGGCTACTGAGGGTGATCAATATTTTGCCAAGCATGTGATTCTCCATAAGGAGGATGTAAAACATTTTTCTAGCCATCATGTTCTGGTATGACCAAAGGATAAGAAACATGGTTTGGAATTGGAATATCGATACTTGGATGAGGGTTTTCGGGCATAAGTGGAGGTCTATAGGCTTGTTGGGTAGAAAAACTGAGGAAACATGTTTGTAGAAATTGATTGAATTTATCTGACTCTGCATCAAAATGTATGGAAAATAAGAGCCTCTTATTACCCATTTTCCAAGGACCTAGTCCTCTACCTTTATTATTTCTTCTCCTTCCATGACTGCCTCTATTGAAAAAGATCATTCTAATCCACTTTCACAAATCATATCCAAAGCCTCATTAATCTATCATCTAAACATTTGCAAAACAATAATTTAGACCTAGATCTATATACCATAAAACATATGCAAGAAATCACTATGCATTTCATGTCCTAGAGTTAATAATCACTTAGAATAGGGACTTAAAAGGTTTCTTGAGATTCCATGATTGGGATTATAATGAGCGTAATATGGTAAATATGATAAGGAAAATGTAATATGGAATGTTCATTTACCATAATTATCTCTATCAAATAATTACACTCTTATGATCTTCCTTGTATATAGAACAGAGCAAACATAAAACCAACCAAACACTTCTTCAAACTCAAATAATTCTACTATGAGACACTTTGTACAACTACAATCAAGCATGGGAATGAAACATGTAATTGATATAGTGAAAGGGATTGTAATGGACGAAAAATGTTAAGTCTGACAAGAATAAAATGATCATGCTTTCATTACAATTGACTTCAATCATTATCCACCTTTATGACCCCAACAAGTAGAATTATAATAGCCATACAACCATAGCATTCGATCCTAAAGGTAAATCTCATTTTATTACCCTTTCATCAAAATTCTTACAACAAATTGATTATTTCCATAATTCATTCACATAATACTCTCATCATACCTTTGGTTCCATCTATTATTCATAAAAAAAATACATGTATCATCCATTTTCATTTTTATTAAATCATAGTATATCACTTCCATCATTGGATGAAAAATTACATGTAACAACTCCCATGATATCGACCAAACATTGAAACATCAATCGACAAGATCCCATGTATTGAAATAATCAATCTCAGTCAAATGTACATAGGTTACACTATACACATTTGATTTTAAAAACTAATATCCAACTAAGCATTTGTTCTGCAAGGGTGGTGTTAGAACTAGAAGTTATCCTTAGACTGGTTGAAAGACAAGCTCAATACCCATTTTATTCTTCGGGATTTAATTTATTTGACTAGGTGGATCAACAAGACTGGGAAAGGAAGAGGGAAACAAGCTAATTGTAGATCAATAGCTACCATTGGGCAAGGAGTCATAAACACCCTATTCGGTAGAGGAAATCAAGATGCATAACAGATAAAAGTTTTATATAATTATGGGTAGAGGAATGAAGAATGTGACAAAAGGTGGATAATTCACAAAACATTAAACCTTTCTGAAAAATTGAATGCAAGGTACTTTAATAAAACAATGATTTAATAGGAAAGTTATAGAAAATCTTCTTCTACTCAAGAATCTATTAATCAAGGGTAGTTTCAGATCCTATGAATTTGCAATTTATACAAGAAAGAAGATGTAAAGAAATTAAAAAAAATAAGTTTAAACATTCTAGTAGCACAACTCATGGATCTTCAATTACAAAAATGATTAAAACATGAATGCCCTCGGGATTACAAATAAGAAACAAAACTTCTCCTCAATCTCTCTCCTCTTTTATATCATGAACTCCATCATTTTCTCAACAAAACCACTTCTATCTATAATGTATCAATCCTTCCTACTATAAAGAGGTCGAATCCCAAGTGTTTTAATTGGATTCATTTTTCTCTAGGAGCCTTTACAATAAGGTGAAAAAAAAATCCACCTAGCTCCTATTGTTTTGGATCTTGTCTATTGTGATAAATATTTTTTTTGAAATAGGTCATGTTTCTTGATCTAGTGATAGAAAACATGTCCCTCATGTCCAAATACCTCCTAAGAAACCATTGAAACCCCCTCAGATAGGTGGAATCCCTCCTACAACTCGGATTTATCAAACTGTTAGAGTTTGCAACACAATTTTAGGATTAGATGCAAATTTTCCTATAGATGATGACTTCAACTTTTCTCCCAAATGATGAACTGGGCCATGTTGATGTTTGGTTAGAAAGTCCAATATATTATGATTCATATCCACAAAAAATTTCAGAACAACCCACATCAACATTTAAAAGGTATTATGAAAAAATGACTTTGTTGTGCACTAATTCGCTGCAAATTGTCCCAAAATTACAAGTTCACAACGCCCTTGATAACACACACTGTGAAATTTCATGTAGGTCCCTTTTTACATTTAAAATTTATTTCGACTTTTAAAACTTGCACAACAAGATGGGAAATCCTTCTAGAACCTGCTAAAACCTCTTGAAACATGACGTAACCTTTAGAAATTATATGAATATGGTAACCTTAGCTCAAGACTCAAAATCATTACTCAGGTTATAATTATATGTAAAAAGTGAACCATGGAAAAAATGATGTTGATGTGAAATAGTATCCTGTATTCATTTTTTCCTGGTACTCCTAGTTTCGACCTTTTTCATTTTCTCACAAAAATTCAAGCAACCTACCCTCTTGAATGCTTCCTTGAAAAATGGTTCAGAATTGATAAGTTACATGTCATGTGGCTAATCCCCGACAATATCCCCTCCTTTGTGAAACTTATTACCTTGATGACTATCCATGATAGCTTGTTTTGAAAACCCTTTACCCTCTTATAAAAGCTTGTTATCAAATATAGGATAAAAACATGAAAATAGGGTTTGTTTACAGAACTGTCACAACATAGGGTTTACTTGAATAAACAATTTATGCACAAAAATAGTGTGAGGATGAACAGTCTTCAAATAGGAGGTGAGAAACGAAGAACAAAAATCCCAAATTGAATGAGGAAACAATCAGGAATAAATGTAGCAACTCTGTGCAAAACAGAGGGTTCACAATGCATTTTTGAGTTCGCAACGCAATTTATGAGTTTCTAGAACACAATTTGTAGCATCACAAAAAATATAGTGGATAAAGTTACTTATGCAAGAGGTAGCTAAAAATTGATGTTTTTGGTATACAATAACAAACTTGAAGATTTACAAAGTTTAGGATACCAATAATTTAGGATTTGATAAGTGAAAAGAGTTTTCAATGCAAAAGACATGTAACAATTTGCAACACAAAAAATATGTAATAGTTAGCAACAATATACAGTGGTTAAAAGAAATAATTATAATATTTCATTTGGATGGTGAGAACATGTAACCAAATACTGCACGAAGGCTTTAAACTGAGAGACATGTATGACCAAAACTTTCCCTCTTCTACTAATTATGACAACCACCATCATGAATGAAATACTTTTGTAATTGTACTCTGATAAGCTTTCTAGACCTTGAATCTTGTACATCCTATGTGTTAACATATGGCTCCATAGGGGATGAATACCTCCCTGGGAGGCTCCAAGAACATGGCAGTTCTAGTACCTTATCCATTTATCCTTGCAAAAGAGAGACCACAAAGCTCCTTGCACATTTATTGAAATATGAAAATACTCTCACACTGCAATGTGACCACACTATGCAAAATGAAGGAAATGCTCAAAAGGTGAGATTATTTGTGTACACCTACTCTACCTGATAAAACAAATCTGATCAAGTGTATACAAATTTCTGGTCTAACCATTCAAGCAATTGACTGAGCAACTAAAATATTTGCATACATTTTTTTAGATTAAAGACTTGAAACCGAATCAACAACTCTTCATAAAACTGAACTCTAAATTTATAGTCAAACTGGGCTAACACAATTTCACTAACAAAATCCTCCAAATAATATGCTATAGGATCGTGGAAGGCATGAAAACCAAATCTTAACCGATAATCAATAATGCATACCTCAGTCTGATCTTCATAACTGAATTGATCCAACACAATTTTTTCTTCATGGCTGGAATTTTTTTGCATGCTTTATGTTTTAGTGAAAGAATAAGGTATCAGTTGTTCATATCCATGTGATCCATAAGAGGAAAAGTAACTCTCTCCATTAATTATCTCCTCTTCTTCTAGCTTAAGGAAATCATTTTTCAGACTTGATGAAATATTGAATCTGTTGCTCAATATTTCCAGAAGAAAGGCAAAATACTTTCTCATGATCTTCAACAACACTATCTGAGTGTAAATGCGGATTGTTCAATGGTTCATAATCATTTGTTTCATCAAAGCTATCATTTTCAGTATCATATTTTTTTTTAGTTTCAAGATCATCTTGCATAGAAGAGTTTGAAATTTCTTCTACAATAACTAACTCTTCTTTAATATCCTTTTCAACAAGATTTTCATAAATCTCATCACAAGAGAAACATTTTATTGTTTTTTTATTACAAGAATCAAATTGTTCACAACAATCTTCAAGAAGTATGTCATCAAAATAATACATTTTACAACATTTGTTGAAATCAACATCGAAATATCTCAAGGAACATATCCTATAAGGATGAAGAGAAAAAGCCCATTCTCATGCATCACCCTTTAAAGAGTACATGAACATTTTCATCAATAGATCCTCATGAATTATTCCTAGCTGATCCATGCATTGATGAAATGTAACAAGATGTTGGGAAGGATTATCCTCGTTCTCTTCTTTGAAAACAAGAAGATAATCTATCCATTCTGATGGAGGAGGCACTAGATCTAGAAAATTAGGGACAATTGAAAATTTGAGAGGTGAAAACCTCTATTCCAATGTAGCTTCCATGGACTTTGTCATCTTGAATAAGTGAAGTTTGAAACATATCCTTTCTTCATGGAGTGGATTCGATAGGTGAATGATGCACTCTGAATATTTCCAACTTCAGTTCACCATCCAAAGCTGGATCTCATCAGTATCATTCTCCCAGGGAATATCTTCAACTTCATCCCTGACAATGGCTCCAAAAATGTTAGCACTAGAATTTGTCCTTAGACTGCTTGAAAGACAAGCCCAATACCCATTTTATTCTTTAGGATTGAATTTATTTGAGTAGGTGTATCAACAATACTGGGAAAGGAAGAGGGAAACAAGTTAATGAAAAATCAATAGCTACCATTGGGAAAGGAGTCATAAACACCATGTTCAGTAAAGGAAATCAAGCTGCATAACATAATTTTTTTTTATATAATGATGGGTAGAGGAATGAAGAATATAAAAAAAAGTAGATCATTCAAAAAATAGTAAACCTTTCTGAAAAAGTGAATGCAATGTACTTGAATAAAACAATGATTTAATAGGCAAGTTATAACAGATATTCTCCTACTCAAGAATCTATTAATCAAGGTAAGTTTCTGATCCTATGAATTTTCAATTTATACAAGCAAGAATATATAAAGAAATTAAAAAAAATGTATTTCAAAGAATCTATTAGCACAACTCTCATGGATCTTCAATAACAAAAATGATTAAAACATGAATGCCTTCAGGCTTACATATAAGAAGAAAAATTGCTCATCAAACTCTTTCATCACTTGGATCATGAACTATAGCCTTTTCTCAACAAAACCACTGCTATCCATAGTGTATCAATCCTTCTTACTTTAAATAGGTAGAATCCCAATTGGTTTCATTGGATTCCCTTTTCTCTATGAGTTGTTACAACAAGGTGAAAGAAAAAATCCACCTAGCTCCTATTTTTTGGATCTCGTCTATTGTGATAAATATTTTTTTTAAACAAGTAATGATGCTTGATTTGGTGATATAAAACATGTCCCTCGTGTCCAAATATCTCCCAGGAAACCATTCGAACCCCCTTAAATAGGTGGAAGCCCTCCTACAACTCATATTTATCAAACTGTTAGAGTTTCCAGCGCAATTTCAGGATTCACTGCAAACTTTCTTGTAGATGATGATTTTAAATTTTCTCCCAAATGACGAACTAGGTCGGGCTGAGTTTTTGTCAAAAAGTCCAATATATTATGATTCATCATCGAAAAAAATTTCAGAATAACCCATATCACCATTTAAACGTTATGATGAAAAAATGACTTTGTTGTGTAATAATTCGATGCAAACTATCCCAAAATTACCCATTCACAACGCCTTTGAAAACACACGCTGTGAACTTTCCTGTAGGTGCCTTTTTATATTTAAAATTTATGTCAACTTCTAAAACATGCAAAACAACCTGGGAAATCCTTCTAGAACCTACTACAAACCTCTTGAAACATGAAGTAACCTTTATAAATCATATGAATATTGTAACCTTAGCTCAAGACCCAAAATCATTACTCATGTTATAATTATATGGAAAAAGTGAACCATGGAAAAAAATATGTTGATGTGAACTAGTATCATGTATTCATTTTTTTCTGGTACTCCTTCTAGTGGCCTCCTTTTGATTTTCTCATAAAAATTCAAGCAACCCACCCTCTAGAATGATTCCTTGAAAAATGGTTCAGAATTGATAAGTTACATGTCATGTGGCTCAGCCCTGACAATTTGTCCCCCTTTTTGAAACTTCTTAGCTTGTTGATTGTCCATGATAGCTTGTTTTTAAAATCTGTTTCCCTCTTATAATAAATTGTTATAAGATATATGATAAAAACAGGAAAATACAGCTTGTTTACAGAATTCACACAACTTAGGGTTTACTTGAATAAACAATTTATGCACAACAATAGTGTGAGGATGAACAAGATGAAAGTAGGAGGTGAGAAAAGAAGAACATAAATCCCAAATTTAATGAGCCTGCATTCAAGAAAAAATGTATCAACTCTATGTAAGATAAAGGGTTCGCAACGCACTGTTGAGTTTGCAGTGCACAACTTGTAGCATCGTAAAAAATATAGTGGATAAGGTTAATGATTCAAGAGGTAGTTGCAAATTGATATTTTTGGTATAAAATAACAAAGTTGAATATTGTTGAAGTTTAGGATACCAATACTATAGGATTTGATAAGTGCATAGAGTTTGCAGCGTAGAAAATATGTAACATTCTGCAATGAAAAAAATATGTAATAGGTAGAAACAATATACAATGGTTAAAAGAAAGAAATACAAGATTGCATTTAGATGATGAGAACATGTAACCAAAAACTGCATGAAGGATTTAAACTGAGAGACATGTATGGTGAAAACTTTCCCTCTTCTGCTAATTATGACAACCACCATCATGAAAGAAATACTTTTGTAATTGTACTATGATCAAATTTCTAGACCTTGAATCATGTACATCCTATGTGTTAACAGGTGGAAGACATGCGCCAAGCATCAAATGCAACAAACAATACTATACTACATCATTATAATATAATACATCATTTGTTATGACTGCAATCGAATCCAGGGAAGGAAAACCACTTTATCTTCCACCAAATATCATCGTAAGGAAAGGGTGGGTCAATCTGAAATCATATGGGAAAAACCCATTTTAAAATTTTGGTTATGGAAAGGGTATAATAAAATGGCAGGGTTCAAACCCTTTAGAAGAAGATATCTATCATGGATCCTTTCAAAATATTCAAATTCTGGTGCGACCCTTTTCGTAATATGCATCCAGACACTATCATCTTTTAACTTCTTTTATATATCATGTACAACCAACAAGTGTCAACCAGGATGAAAAGGGTTGTGACTGAAATGGAGCAAACCAACAAAAATCCCCAAGTATGACGAGGGTTTTAACCTAGTGGATTCATGACTCAAACTCATACTTGGTTAGGTTCAAAAGAGAAACCAATGAAACACCTTCTTCAAAACACAAATAAGGGTATGCATAAGGTAGTATGACGATGTCAACAGGGAAGAAAATATGAAGAGTGCGCATAGACTGCCAATAGTTGATACAAAATACCCTAATACAATAAACACCAGACCTTGTCTTCAAATAAATCATTGACAACTGCAACCATAAAATTGAAATAGTGAATGTGCAATCAAAATCAAAACTATCAACTGACTCATTCAAAATTCCATGCAAGTGAATCATTAAAGCCAGGAGTAGAATGCTTCTTTTATTTTTTAGAAAGAAGAACAATAAAGCATCGAATGCAAGCACAAGTAGTCACAGATCCATATATAAACTGTTTAGAAAAAAACCACTTTAGATGATAAGGAAACGAAATCTCGGTACCTATTGTTGGGAATATTAAATGGTGCCTCTAATCAATTGCAACAGTTACCAATACTCGAACTTTCTCCAAAAACCAAATGATAAAAATGCAAAAACAAAAGGTGGTATAAAAATGGTGGTGGTGCATTAACTCAGCTGGCCACACCATGCTTGGGTGATGGCCAACATTAAATATCCACTGAACCCAATACAAGCCAAGTCAAAACCCGATGCAATCGTTAAATGCCAATTAGTTTCCATCTCCTCAAAAATTGCGTGCTACCAACACAATCACCTATTACATACAACTGTCGACCATATCCAATATGCATTGTATATCGAATATGAATTTCCCACATACATTCAAACTTATCACAAGCACTATCAATAAATTAAAACTAGGGATGATGAATTTATAATGTAATATTATGGAATGAACGTCTAGTTTGGAATATTATATGTGTTGTAAATTATATCCCATATGTGTTAAGACTTGCAAGTTCTACCTTATGTAAACCTTCAAAACACCACCTTTTATCAACAATTGAGGTCGTTATCACATGAAACATATTCTTGCATATTATATAATGTGCATGGATCATATACATAACTAATGAAATATGTAAGTGATGCACTAAGCATATATGTATATAAACACCTTTTATATAACAAGCTATATAAAAAGAAAATTTCATCAAGTGCATAAAGTAGTAAACCAACAAATTATGTCAAAACATTTGCCAATCTTGAACCCCTTTTTACCATTTGAATCCTTGAATTATAAAAAGCAACAAACAACAATAACTTAAACTATTTCTATGGTGATTTTATCCAATATAGATGTCTTTAAAGTTTTAGAAATTGATTCCCCACAAGGAGTTTTTCTTTAATCATCATTTGAAACCACCATTGTTACTATTCATTTCGCTGAAAATAAAAACCAAACTCATACCAAATAATAAATATACACACCATTAGTAAGCATCCAAGAAAACCATCAGTGAATATAGGACTAGGTGAATTCCTCTTTGAGGGACTTCTTTTTATTTACCTTCTTAGTGACATTATAGGGGGTCCCATTTATAACATTATTTAATATATATATATATATATATATATATATATATATATTATTATTATTATTTCTAAAAATTATCTGTGTCTTGCAATTCTTTATAGGTTGGTGACTTCGTGACGATTTTAAGAGTCAACACCTTCCTTGGACATGTTCGAACACAAGGTATTGGAGGTCTTGTTTATCATTTATGGCCTTGGGTGGAGAAATTTGGAGCTTTATTTTGGGACTGTGTTGTAGTAGTTATAGGTTGTAATCAACTTTTATGTTGTTCATAATAAAAAATCTCTCATTCTTGTCCAGTTTCAATTGTTGATTCATGTTTTTAATATATTATCTATATCTTGATTTGAATATATTATGTAAATTGAAATGATCATGTTAATTTAGTTATCAGATAACTACCTATTTGAAGTTTCTTGTCTCCTTGTTGCAGGAGGTTTCAAAGGTTCATTGTGAAAGAGTTTTGGAGCAAAAGCCTTCGAGCGAGATTGACAACAAACATTGGAATCTAGGGTTATCCCCTTCTCCTTCCTTTCAAAGTTCGTTATTTCAAGGTCGTAACTTTTATTGGAAGTCTTGATTTGAGTTAGAGACTGGTATTTTAGGGCATCACTTTGTTGTGGCCTTGACCCATAGCCATAGGCATTTGTTTTCTATAATAGAATTAGAGACTCCCTTTTTGGGTCGTTAGGGGTACTTTTTGTTTTCATTTATTTTGAAGTTGTTTTTATGTCTTAGACCTTTATTTATCATTATCTAAAATTTTTCAATGATTCTTGATTCTTCTAGACTTCTCTCTCTCAATTTTGAGAGGTTTTTAGAGGGTGTATTCACTTTTCTTCTAGTACAGTCACATACATACACAACTTTCCTTTAACATAGTCACGTACATATGATACTTGTCTCTTAGACAATTGCGTACATGTTCTTTGTTAAAGTTTTTTTTTTTCTTTCCATATCATTGGAAGTTGGGGTTTCAGTACTATAGGGTCTTCTTAGATCATGCTATTCTTTAGAGTTTATTTTTGGGTTTAGAAATTGTTTTCCTTTGTTTCAAGATTATAACAAAAGTCCAAAAATATTTTTCAACTTTCTTGTTTTTTCAAGGTTTCTTTTGTATTTTAATGGTTTTAGGGTTTTAGAAAGATTCTTCAAGTACATACTACACTTTGACCTATTTTTATAATTCTTTATAGAGTGTTTGGTCATCTATTTGTGGTCTTTCTTTCCTTATACTTTCTTGTTTTCTTGATTTAATATATATGAAAGTGTAAGAGTGTGTGCTTGTCAACTTTCTTCGTTACCCTTTTCATTGTCATTTAAAAATAAAATTTCAGTGTATGCATGCTTTCTTTTGGAATCTTCTCTTGTACTTTCATTTCACTAAAAAAAAAACAAGCTCATACCAAATAATAAATATGCAGACCATCAATAAGCATCCAAGACAACCATTAGTGAATATAGGACTAGAAAACTTCTTCTTAGAGGGACTTATTTTTAGTTACCTTCTTTGTGACATTATAGGGGGTCCCAATATATATATATATATAGGCTAGTGACTTCGTGACGATTTTAAGAGTCAACACCTTCCTTGGATATGTTTGAACACAAGGTATTAGAGGTCTTGTTTATCATCTATGGCTTTGGTGGAGGAACTTGGAGCCTCAATTCGAGACTGTGCTGCAGTAGTTATCGGGATTTGTTGCTCAACGGGTTCCTTAATCTTAGACCCAGACTCAATTTTACCGTAATTATGTGTTCAAGTCTGCAGATAAGAATCTGAACTCATGATATAGACATTTTATGATGTTTCGTTGGGTGGAAGAGTACCCTGGTTACACCCATGTTGAATCCCATCATTAGATCCTAAAGCCATGTTTTGTCTGCGTGGAAATGGATTCATAAGTTTCATACATAAGTTCCATTTCCGTGTGGAAATGGAAAAGGAACCCACTGAGTAGGTCAATTATGAGTCGATCTACTATTCTTTCTATTCAATATTTTCTCTCACTTGCTCAAGGCAAAGGACTACATTTTTGGTCTCTATCTCTATTTTGTGGCCTTCCCTCTTCCATTCTTGTTCTTGTTGTGACAATTGTGTTTCAAATACTCTTTCTTTGGCTAGATAGTTTGTGGGGGCATATTTTATTTTTATGTCGATTGTCATATTTCAAGTTTTTTCTATGGTATCAACCCCAACTTTCTATGCCCTAAATTTTTTGTATGTAGTTGCAAAGTACGAAGACCAATTATTTACCACCAAATTTAAAGTTATTGCATGCTTGGTGGTTTCTTCCAAGTTTTGTCCGATCTCTTTGAATTTGGTGTATTATGAAGTCAGGATGGTGGTTGTCCGTTCTTAGATTTTATGACTATTAATGACTTACTCAATCTTTTCCTACTGCATGACCTCTTTTTCTTGTCAAATATGGCCAGCTTATTGCTTACCCCCTATAAGATTTTAACAAAATTTCCACTAGGTCTTTGAATCCTTCCATGGGATTTTCATGTTTTGACAGGTCCTCGATCCCCAAGTTCTTCTTGACTTATTCTTTGCACTCTTGTAATATTTTCTTTTTTCTCATCCTTTATCTTTGACAACTTACTTCCTTGCTTTATAAATTTCTTCAATATCTTAGATGAGTCCTTTGATATAAATTCATATAAGTCGAACTAGCGTTGATCAAATATTATCTTTGGGTCAAATGTAATTTCTGCAACTGATCCTAATGCAATGGAAGTTTGAGTTGTTTTGATGATGATTCTTGATCAATTATTCTTCTTACCCTTCTCTGTAGATTTTTTTTAATTCTCTTATTTATCCTTACCTTGTGTTTCCTATTGTTGGTGTGAAAATTTCTGGGTATGTCGATATTTCATCCTTCGTCTAACTTGTTTTGTTGTGCCTCCTGCGTTTCTTGCTGCAAAGAGGGATGTTGATCCTATTCTGTCCTTTGTTCTATGTTCTACTCCTTCTCCCTAGTTAGGTTGAGAGGAAGGTTTTCTAGGACAGTTTCTTTGATGTGATCCTTCCCTTGTGGTTATGGCTATTCTATTTTTTTTTGTTTCTCTACTTCTTCTGTTTGCGGAGGTAAGACTTGCATCGTCTCTCCTTACCATGGTTTATGAATTTCAAATTCCTCGTGGCTGGCCTAGTTCTTTTAAATTTCATTTGGTTGAGCTGATTATGTTAACAATTATAGGATTGACTTGTGCTCCTATGGTTTTTTTATTTCAATTTCTCCATCGAATGATGTTGCTGGTTGATTTGAATTCATTTCTTATGAAGACTACGCAATAAGGACTTGAATTTTATTATTCTTTTTCAGTCGTTCTTTAGCTATCAATACTGGTTTGATTGGTGGAGATTCTCTTTTTAAATAAATTGTTGGTTCAATCGGTCTTTTCTTTCTTGGATTTGGCCTTTTCTTGATTTCTAATTCTCTGCGTGTCTTTGTGATCAGTGTCGGGGTAATAATGGTTCTCTTGCTATCAATGATCTTTTGCTTCTTTTTCCCCCTTGTTTAGATTTGTTGAATCATTTATTTGATCTTCTTGGGGTGTTCTTTCTGCTTATTAGCATTTTCCATAGTATCCTTCATTCCTGGGCCGACCGAGGAGCTTAAAAATTTCTTCATTACAATTGTCTCTTGTTGATTCTGCTTCTCTGATTGCTTGATCTTTTTGGAAATTTTACTTGTGCTACTGGAAAAATTATCTTGTATTAATGGGTCATCAAAATCAATTCCTTTAGAGAACAATTGTTTCTCACCAGATATGCTCTGTATCGAATGAGATTTCTTTGACTTCAACTCCCTATTTCCCCTTATAATTATTTATGATTGTTTTCTTTTTGCAGGTGAGGGCCTTGCAGGGACAAATGATGGCATTTCTATACCTTCTAGAAAGGGGATAGTGTAAAATTATGCTTCTATTTCCTCTTCTTGTTCCACATCAGTAAGAGGGAGTACTAATGGTAAGCCTGGCTAGATGATTTCGGGTCGAATCTTCAAATCCTCTCCCATCTGTCTTTCTAGTTCCTCGAAAATTTATTGCACCACCAACTAATAGTGTAATTCCTTTGGTTCTGGATCCTATTTGATTCCACACCAAATTTTGGTGTAGTCAAGTCCTATTTGGATATGGCAGGGCGTCAACAGGGCTCGACAAACCACTTGCTCGACATGCCACCTCTGCAAGGTGTTTTTTAGGTTTACAACCCAAATCCTAAGCATATTGTGTAGAGGTAGTGAGCTGGAGCCACTAGATTCCTCTATTTCAAAATCTCTATATTTATCCATCGAAAATACTTTCTTCACGGTAAAGGAAGGGTCACCGATGGGCTATACTGCTCCATTTCAATCCTAATTAATAGGGAAGGGAATTTGATTTCCCTACCTAACTCCTAGAACTCCTTGCAGTTTGTAAGGATGATGTTGGCCATGTATTCTCCCTAGTTGAAGACCTCCGATTTATGGAACACTTGGCCAATAGACTTTGTCATGGTCATTTTTATGTTGGATGACCAACCTGCTAGTGTAAAACACAGTGATATAATGATTGCAGTCCATCTGGCGCAAAGGTAAGGAATTTTGTTGATGAGTAGGCCTTTCAAATTCTTAGTTGTTGTATTCCCAATCAAGAAATGCATCCAGTTGTTTGCATTGGTGGTTTTTGGTACCTTGATCCCTGCCTTCATAATTCTAGTGATTCTATGTATGAGACCACCTATGATTGCTATCAGTTCGTCGAGCCAGATATATCCTTCATGGTATCAACTAACTATGAATTTGGCTACTTCTTCCTTCCAATGACCTAAGTCAATGATTTGTGGGGATCCTAAAAGGTGCCTAATTCCTTCTTTTTCAAGGAATTGTATTTTGGCCTTCCAACAACCCTCCTCCATCCCCAAGTTAGTGAAGTTTTGGAAGTACTTTATCCAATCCATTTCTTCTAGTCACGGTTGTTAGATATTCTGCATCCGGATTTGAAGTGATGTTGCAGTCGCTCTATTGAATTTCCTATTTTCCCTTGGCTTTGCCACTACTTTGGAGATTTGACCCCTCATTCTTGACATCTCTGCATCGATTTCAATTGTGTTCAACAAATATGGAGGAACAATGGGTTCACTCACATACTCGGTCAGCTCAACACTTTGTTGCGGAGGATAAAATAACAATGAAGCAATGTTGTAGGCATCCTCAAGATTTATAGGTGGGAGCAACATGTTTGCATTAAATGTTGCCAACGGTTCCATGGATTCATGTTCCTCAGTCATAACTATTGATCAGTTTTTTGACTATGTGAGGGGATGTCTATGTCAGTGCTGAGTTGGAACGCATGTAAGTCCTGTCGGACGTTAAATGCGGTAGTAACAAATTTATCGACTTAATGAGAACTGTGACCTCAAAAAGAGAACTCTCACTAAAAAAACCCACATTTTTGTATAAAAGACATGAAAATCAACCCCCAAATCAAAAAGTGGTGCTATCTGTAGCACCATTTTTTCAAACAGGGTAACAATTACAACATGTTTCAAGTATGGCCTTCAAAACGCATATAGTAGCTCAGAAAAACCTTAAAATTAACACCTAGATAAAAAAAAGTTATGCTAACTAAAGAAAAAGAAAATTTATAAATATTAAAATTATGGCTCATTACGACCTAATTGAAACTGTGGTTTTGACAATA
>JZKD02S1951601.1:363729-387839 GCA_000966675.3 Picea glauca
AATGGTCACTTCAAAATTTATTTACTAACTTGTTTTTTCCTTAAATTTACATCGAAAAAGAAATAAATAAAAATGAGAAAATCTTGGAAAAAATGATTTTAATGCAGAAAGAAACACATTAAAAAATATATATTCAAAACCCAAATTAAACCAAAAAAACATTGAAAAAAAGGTGGAAAAAAAACTAAAAAGAAATGAAAAATAAATACATTTCCCCCAAATAATAATAATAATAATAATAATAATAATAATAATAATAGTAATATATTTATATATTTATATATTAAAAAAATAATACTTAAAAAAAACCCTTGAAATGTTAAAAAAAATGAAAAAAAAAGGAAAAAAATTAAAAAAAAAATCACTAAAAAAACTAAAAAAAAGAAATTTACACAAAATATTAAAAAATCTAAAATTAAAAGAAAATTGGAAAAAACCTAAAGTAAAACATTATATTAAAAAATAAAAAAAATAAAAAATATTGAAATATGAAATTTTATAAAAAATAAAAATAATATATATATATATGACACCCCCCAAAACGAGAACTCTGTAAAGTTCTTGTTAAGTTGGTAACTATGTTTAGTTTCCAGTGGATGGTCATATACGTCACGTCGGTCAATAGTTATGGTAGTGGCAGCACAACAATCTTCTGTGTTCTGTCGGTCATTAATGTTTCTTACTTATCCTTTGATCCTTTATTGTCGATATTTAGTTATGTTGTCATTTCTTGAGTCAGGGTTTTCATAGTCGGTTTTTTCACGTGCTCGATCGACTGTGTCGCCTCTATTAATCTGTGGTAGATACATGAGTTTCCAGACTATTGATTTAGTGTCATCGGTTCAATGTTTCTTGGTCGATACTCTTGGACGTAAATTATCTGTCAATTTGTTGAGTTGTTGTACTCCCCCTTACTTATGTGATGCATTCATTATCTTGATCCACACTCACTTGATTCAAATTTTATACTCTCTCTTTATAGAGATCTTCTTCGTTTGATTGGCTACCTCCTAATAAATAACGGTCATAAATATGGGGATGGAGTTGTATGTACCTCATGTTTCCATCTGCCTTCTTATAATGCTTTGTGGCTCGACCAAGGACTTGTTTCTCTCTCCATTATTCTCTTTGATGGTTTTTCAAAAATATTTGTTGATTGAGACTTGTCTAATACTTGAGTGTTCCTATAACAATTTTTATACTTTAATTTTTACAAATGGATTTAGTTTATTAGTGTACAATAATTTTTAATTAATAAGATAGTTAATAATTTACATTTTTCGACTTTGACCAGAATGTTACATATAATCTTTCAGTTCTGGTGAATCCCTGTTGGCATCATTTTAATGAGGATTTTTCCAACAGATCTCATTCTTGTTGTTTGATGTATTTCTTTAAACGAGCTCCATTAATTAATTTTTTAAATGGATGGCCCAACAAAGTTCATAATTGTACAACTCTTGTCATTCGGATGTCTTCTATAATGTATGGTCCTAGCCATGTTGTTTCTAATTTTTTGGGTTTCCCTTTAACTCGACTGTCATATAACAAGACCAAATCTCCATTATTCATTTCCTTTTTCTTTAAATTTTGATCATTCCAAGCCTTTTTCTATTGCTTCTAGACTTCTTGTTGGTGTATTGCTATCAACCTTCCTTCTTCAAGTTTGTTCAATTGGTAGAGTCTATCTTTCAAACTTCTTCTTTTGTCAAACTTGGAAACAGATGCCAGCCTATATGAATTAGTCCAAAAGTGGAGTGGAATCGTAGCTTCTTGTCCATAGACCAGTTTAAAAGGGTTCTAACTAGTCGATATCTTATATGTAGACCTATATTCCCACAATATTGCAGGAATTTTATCATCCCAATCATTCTTGTCGATTCCACAGATTTTGGTCCTTTGTGTAATGTCTTATTGAACAATTCCAAAGCACCATTTTCTTGAGGATAGTATGCAGTTGTTTTTCTATGGTCAATGAAAAATTTCTTGAGAGAGACTTAGATCATTGCATTTACAAAGTATGTCCCTTAATCAATGATTAATGTTACTCGACATCTAAATCTTGTATTATTTTGTTACATAAATATCCCTGACTTGCAGGATTGGCCTATGGCTGAGATGCCACAACCCAGGGGTATATATGTCATCAAAATCACCCGAGGATGACACCAACCCTTAACATGGTTGATTTCATGTGTCCTTAGAGGTTTTGAGCTCGTGACTTCACTAATGGAGTGCGTTAACAACACACTCCCTCACCAACTGCTCTACACCACAAGGACTAACATCCAAATATTGTTATTATATTCTCATAGATGCATTTTTCTACAACTTGTTTAGAACATGATTCAACTGGATCTACTTCTGCCTACTTAGTTACATACTCGACTGCAATAATAATGTACTTTGTGCCTATTATTTTTTCTCTTTGGGGAAAAGTTCTGACAAAGTCGATGGCCCAAATTTCAAATGGTAAACTAGAGTTTACTAACTGCATTAATTTTGTTTTTTCCATAGAGGTTGGCCCATTCTTTAGAAGTTGTCACATTTTTTTACTTGTTCCCAATAGCATTTGTGCAAGGTCATCCACCATAGACCCTCCTGGAGTATCTTTTCGGTTGTTGTGTTGGCTTGGAAGTAACATCTAGTCGGTCCATCATGTGCTTTGTCGATCATTCTTTCTTGTTTAGGATCTAAAGTGCATCTCCTCAAGACATCATCTAGACCCAAATTATATAGATATACATTCATGATATTGAATATTATTTCTTTTAGAGCTAGTAAAGTTTCTTTTTATTTGTAGGGATGTAACACCCCAATTAGATTAATTAATGATTTGATAAAGTAATGTAAATTAATTTATTAAGGTATTAAAAATTAATTAATTGATTAAATAATTAATTAATCCAAGTCAATTAATTATTGAATTAATTATATTTTATCATTTGTTTATTTATTCCTTTTGAATTAAGAAATGTAACATTTAATAAATTAAGTATTTCATTTTTGGTGTGGGTTGGTATTAATTTATGACAAAGGATAATGTAAAGGAGAACTTAATGATGGGAAGAAATCAAGAGAGAAGGATAAGGAAGAGGAGGTTGGACCGGGGAAAGGGGGGATGAGATTTTAAGAGAAGGGGGAAACCAAGGGCATGAGAAAGGCAACAAAATTTTGGAGAGGAGGAAGGTTGCAAAACTTTTTTTATGGGGTTTTACTAGTGGAATAGTGTTGTTGCGATTTTGGGCTCGGGGGCCAAGAAACTTGATTTCCTAGAGCTAGGGAGCTAAAGAGGCTTTGTTCCTAGCTGGTTCGGAGGAAACAATTTTAGGCAATAGTCTAGCACCAGTAGAGAAACTCAACAAGAAACAACTAGGGTCAAACTTCTTCTTCAAGAGGTATTTCACTATTATTATTCAAAGTTATGAAATATACATGTATGGAAAATGTATTATCGTTCTACTTAGATTTAAGTGATTAAATTGCTAGTATTTAAAATCAAGCAAACAAAAATTACATTTATTGTCTTGAAAAAAGAAACATGAATTAAACAGAAACATAAGTTCACTATCATGTAGAACATAAATACAACTTTACATATATTCATAAGATATCTCATTGTCACTTAGATTACAAATGTACTTTTAGCTATGAAGCCCTAAGAAGGGCTCTACATTTTATATCAGAGATGTAGTTTACACATTAGAGCCTTAAAGACCGACCTAAAATCAAAAATTTTAAATCTCTCTCTCTCTCTCTATATATAATTCAAATTTAATGAATAAAAAAAAAAAAAATTCTTAAGATAGGATAAAAACCTAGAAAATTGTTTCCATATAGAAGTAATTCCCCTTTTATACAGTTTTCATGTCATTTAAATTGAAAACACCCTAAAAACAAAACCAACCCAAAAATTGAAACAATCCAAAAGGGGAAGTGACCTTAAAACTCTAACAAAAAACTAACCAAAAACCATTTACTTATATCCATAAAACCATTGGATATAACCCTAAAATAGCCTATAAAACATTAAGAACACCTAGATAATGAAATAATGATTAGCAAAAAGGAAATCCTACACTATGTTTAACCCTTGCCCCTTAATCTTACACACGTGTCAATCTGTTCAAGTCACATGCACACCTATAAAAGTTCTAACCTCACATGTACTTGGAGATAATAAAGAAGAATAGGTTCAAAAAATATTAAAATATATATATATATATATATATATATATATATATATATATATATATAATGTTAAAGAATTCAAAAACTTTTTTTTTATCTGAAATATGTGATATTATTATTTTTTACAAATAATATCTATATATATATATATAACCTATATGAATACCTTATATATATAAGAGTTACCACTAAAATAAAATAATTTTTTTTATTATAAATAAAAATTTTAATAATAATTTAACCCCCAAAAAAAACATAAAGAAAAGTTCATGTAAAAAAAAAAGAATGAAAGGAGAAAGTGCTAGCACTTTCACATCCAACACCCATAAACCAGACGACATTGATTTGACTCATATATTGCAATGGACTCTCACACAAATGATGGTGAGGAATTTGAGATTTTGAGAAGTATGGTATAAACAAATTAATAAGATTAGTTTGCCATGGGCACAGAGGGATGGGGAGATAGCAAAGAACGGTTATGCCCTAAAACCCTATAAACTAAAAATAAATAAATAAAATGCATGGCCACTCTTTGTTTAAATCCGATATGAGCCCCACAACCATGCTCGAGAGCATGGAGATGTAGATAAAATAATTGTTTTTTTATTAGGTCAATCCATACCTCCCTTGTCAGTGGCCGAAACCAAACCAAGTATGCACCAGGCGTGTTCTGAGCCGCAGGGTTGCATGTAGGCTATGATATTTGACATTGGCTATGGTCGCATGCCTTGAGGGGGTGACCATGGGCCACTTTCATCCCATTTTAACTTTGTAATGGTGAGAGGAACCATAGATAAGAGCTTGTCTAGCAACCAAGGCCACCCCCTCGAAACTTAGAAAACCTTTACCTATGCTCAGTTACAAAGAAACAAAATACCGAGGAGAAAGAATGACGAGTGAGAGAAAGAAAAGATAGGGCTTTGTACACTTGTTTTTTTTTGCGGGTATAGGAAGGGGAGACATGTGGGACCCATTCAAGGTCCCATGTTTTCCATCGAGTTGTTTTGATTTTTAATTCATATTTAATTTTTTAATTTAATTTAATTATTTAATTTATAGATTGTGTATAGTTTTATATATATATATATATATATAATTTTTTTTTTATATAAGTAAGAATTTTATAAAAGTCTATCAAAATCCAAGAGTACACATAATTTCCATTGTTTCAAGCTGTAAACACTGAGCTTTCCTGGGGGGAAACCAACTCAGCTAGCCAAACCGCTTCATAACATAAATCTTAAACTACTACTGACACAAATAGAGTTCAGAATTCTGGCCCCTAACATAGGTCATTACAACTATGCAGAGTGTAGATCATGATAACCATAAACAAAACATGGCCAAAAGGTAGCCATGCACAAAACATGATAGAACAAAGCCAAGAGGTGGCCATGCACAAAAAAAAAGAAGCCAAAAGGTGGTCATGCAAAAAACAGAGCATCACACACGTCACCGGTATGGGATGTAGTGTGGCCACGTGGCCACGAAGAAGGTGTCGAATGTCGGGTCCCCGGGGGGAGGTGACTCCTCCTCAACTGGTGTCTCATGTAGTTGCATGGCGTCCTCCAACTATGGTGACACATTCTTCTCCTTCTGTCCATCCTCCTTCTGGACCTCTTCCTTCTAGACCTCCTCCAGACAATATGGAAGGCCTTGCTCATCGTTGTATGGCTCGGTGTGGACCAAAGCTCCCTATGGTGCCAACACTAGTGTCGAATTTGTCACTGCGTGGGATGTTGCTACTTGGGCTGCCACTGCTGGGAAGTGGGGATCACCCTGCATTGCGGAGAGCAGTTTTAGGAGATTAGAGTATTTTTCCTCCATGATCTTCAGGTGGAACTGGAGGTCATCTATATCCACCGTAAGTCAAAAAATATGGCCTGTAATAGTGCGAGATCTGATTGCCATTCACAATATGGGTCCGGGTTGGAGTTGACTCGAGAGTGGGGTGGTCGGCATGAGTTTTGACTAGCCTATAGCAACTGTGGGGCTGGAGATTTGGGAGGAACCAAAGGGCCTAGGAGTGAAGGAGAGGCTGAATTGCCTGAAGGTCCTGGGTTATAATCCAATGAGGTCGTTGAGCAGTCCAACCCCTCCATTCTGTTGGTGAGGGACATGGAGAGGGGTAGGAGAGGAGTAGGGATTTGGGTCGACTGCGCCAGGGAGGATGAAAAGGTGGCCGACGGGGAGGAGGATGGGAGGGATGGGTGCAAGAAGGGGACAGGGGACCAAGAGGGGTCGATTTGGGTGCCAATCTGACCTACGTTTAGACTTCCCTCAGAGCTGAGGCATTTACGTTTAGACTTTAATGGTGTTGCTAATGTTGTCCCTTTGGCAATCTGAGGTGTGCATTATGGTTGTGCAGTGGTCCCAGAGTTTGGCACTATAATAGCAGGTGGTTAGAAGGTGATTCATGGTTTCTGCCTATGCCAGGCAGAGGTGATAGATAGAGGGTCCTATAAATCCCCTTTTAGTAAGATTCTCCCAGGTCAAGATATTGCCATGTCCCACCATCTAAAGGAAAGTGCTTATTTTAGGCCAACGTTTTAGGGACTAGATTTTGCGCCAGATTTCCTTCAGGGAGTGAGGATTGGGATTGTCTTTTAGGCCATAGGCCTATTGGATGTTGAAAGTGCCTTTTGGAGAGCTTCCCCATCTAAGGATGTCCTCTCCTTGCATAATAGGAATTTTTCGATCATTGGACATTTTGTGCCAAAGTTGGAGATTCACTTGTGCTTCGACGTGAAAGTCTTCTCTGTCGGTTTTCCAACATCTCCACATGGTTCTTATGTAGTTGTCCTTCCAAAATTCTACCACTCTGGTCATTCCTACATGTGTTGTAGGGGGGAAGAAGGTAGCCACGCAATCCTCCTATGCTAAAACTTGTATTTGTTGCCAGGAATCATTCCATAAGAGGGTTGTTTGACCGTTTCGTATTTCCGAGAAGGCATGGTTGGTGATCAAGTGGTGATTCTGCTTGGATGATTTCCAAATCAAGGAGCTCGGGGTGTCTTCATTCCAGCGAATGAGGTTCCTTTCTGTTGTATTGGGAGTATATTTATGATGCCAGAGCATGGCGCAAAGGTCTTGAGGTATTTTCAACCATCTCCACCAGATCTTGGTGCTAAGTACTTTGCTCAGAATAGAGGGATCTTTGATTCCTAGGCCTCCTTGTATCTTAGGTCGAAAAAGCTTCTACCAACTGATCAGAGCAAGTTGCTTCCCTATTTTGAGTCCCTTCCAGACGAAGTTTCTTTGCAAGGCTTTAATGGCACTAAGGATGTTTTTAGGGTCTGCGAGAGCTGGGAAGTTATAGACTGATAGAACTTGCAGAATTGATTTGAGGAGGATGAGACGACTAGGGAAGTTGAGAGCACAATAGGTAAGGAGACCTTCCCAGGAGATATTCCAGAGGGATTTTTCAAGGAGGGGAATGCCAATATATTTGGATGGAAGGGAGCTTCATGTGAAACCCAGAATGTCTGAAATGTGGAGTTGAATCGACAGAGGAGTATTAAAAAATAATACCTGGGACTTGTCCTTGTTTATGTCCATCCCCGAGGCTTCACAAAAGGTATTGATGATTGAGAGAATGGTAAGGGCCTCTTGGAATTTTGGGGAGACCATCATCGGAGTGTCATCCACAAATTGGTTGTGAGAAATCAGGGGGTTGATACCATGCACAGGAAGCCCTTTCAACGTTCTATTTTCCATCGCAACCTTAATTGAGCGGCCTATTCCTTCTGCTAGGATGATGAAAAGGAAAGGAGAGAGGGGGTCCCCTTGTCGAATTCCTCTGGTGGGGGTGAGGGGGTGAGAAGGAACGTCATTGATAAGGATTGAGAAGAAGGCCATAGAGGTGAGGTTCAGAATCCAAGCAACCCAGGAGGGGTCAAAACCAAACGCGAGGAGCATAGATCACATATAGTCCCAACTTAACTTATCAAAATCTTTGGAAAGGTCCAGTTTAAGAGAATACCTAGAGTTTGGGTCTTCTGAAGAGAGTGTATGACCTCATGGGTGAGGATGATGTTGTCTAGTATTTGTCTTCCTTCCATATACCTTGATTGTTCTGATGAGATGATGAAAGGTAGGAGGGGCTTAAGTTCTCTAGCAATCACTTTGGTCAGGAGATTGTAGATGATGTTGCTAAGGGATATCGATCGAAACTTCTTAGGATGGTTAACTCTCTCTTCCTTAGGGATGAGAGTAAGGAAAGTAGCATTAAGGGATGGAAGGACCTATCTGGAGCTTCTGGAGTCTTCAATTATTTCCCAAACTTCCTCTTTGAGCATGGGCCAACAATGATGAAAGAAATCATAAGTGAAGCCATCGGGTCCTAGGGATTTTCCTTTTGGGGTGTCTTGAAGAGCCTGATCCACTTCCTTGAGTGTGATAGGTTGAAGTAAAGCCACATTTTAATCCTCAGAAATTAAGGAGGGTATGTTCTGTGTGATCTATTCTATAGCTTGAGATCTGTCCCTCTAGGGCTCCGTCAGGAGGTTTTGATAATAGTTAACCAGTTCTTCTTTTAGATCCTCATGGGTGTGTCTGGTTTTCCCATCCTCTGATGTAAGCCGAGTGATATGATTAGCATGCCTTCTTAGGATGGTGGACCTATGGAAGAACTTGGTGTTTTGGTCTCCCTCTTTGAGCCATTAGATGCTAGATTTTTGCCTCCACAGGATTTCTTCTTGAACTTTTCTTTCCTCCATCTTTTGTCTGAGTGTTTCTTCCTGGTATTTGAGGGGTTTAGTTAAGCTCGTGTTTGGGATTTGACCTTGAACATTGCTCATTTGTTCCATTATCTTCCTTTGGGCTTGAAATATGTTTCCAAAAGTTTGTTTGTTCCAGGTTTCGAGTTTCTTCTTGAAGTTCTTGAGTTTCTGCTGAAGCCAGTACATCTTGGAACCAGTGGAAATCACAGCTTCCTCCCACCAAATGTGAGAATTCTGCTAGAAGTCAGGGTGGTTTATCTAGAACTGATCCAATCTGAAGGGTTTGCGTCTTGGGTTTTCGGGACATCTAGCTAGATTTGTGTAGGCCAATGATCATATCCATGGAAATCCAAGATCCTGGATTCCAGAGCTGTGCCTTCCAACATGAGAGAGTCTGAAAGGAGGAAACGATCCAATCTGCAGTCTATTTGGTGATATCTTGTTCTACGGTTTGTCCAAGTGAAGGTGTCACTAGCGTTGTCTGGATATACAAGGCCAAGGTTGTCGATTTGGCGTTGAAAGTCAATTGAATCCCCTTCAATCCGTCGAGTGCCTCCTATTTTTTCATCTAGGTTACAGATCATGTTGAAGTCGCCTCCCAGGATCCATCTGTTCCCTACTATTATAGTGGATTGATGTTCCAGGATGAAAAGGAAGGCCTGTTTGTCCCTTGAGTTGGTTGGTCCATAAACATTAGTTATGTAACCTCGCTTGTTGGAGCCAATGAGTCTGTAGGCCATTGTAATGGACCATTTGGTTGTAAAGAAGTTGTCTAGAGTGATCAAGCACAGATTCCAGAAGAGAGATAACCCCCCTGTTGTGCTCATGGTCATTGTGTAGGTGCCTCGCCCCTACTTCCAACAACTGGGAATTATCTTTTCCATCTCTTCTATGTCACATTTTGTTTTCTGAAGTAGAAGTATATTTGGTTTTTCCGCGATGAGCATATCTCGTATTAATATTTGTTTGCTACGACCCTTGAGTCCCCTTATATTCCAGGAGATATTATTCATGAAGAAGGGTGGGGGGGAAGAGGTGGGAAAATATCAGATATTAGATGTATATGACTTGAGTTGACCATGAAGTGTCCTATCTCCTGGATGAGATTAATGGTGGATTTTCGCCCTCGTTTATTTTCATCTTTCTGAGGTTTCTGTTGTTCTTTCGACATATTTCCATGGATTCATAGGATTGCATTAGATTTGGAGGTGGATCCTACTGATGAGTTGAGGAAAATTTTGTGCACTTTTCTCATCTGATCAGGTGGGATGGTGAAGAGTTTATGATGTCTGTATGCATGCTCCAGGTGCTCCAGGTCTAATCCGACTAGATCTTGCTCATCCAGTTCCATATCCACATCTCCATCTTCTACCTCTATGGGTTCCAAAGCTACGGTCATAGAGCTGGTTATGGTGATAGGTTGGGAGGGAACTTAATTTTCTTGTGTTACCCCTTTTATAGGGTTAGGGGGTGTTTTCTCTAGGGGTGGGGATTTCGATGCTTCCAATCCTACTGGTTGTTGCAGTAGTATCCTGTATTGGTTTCTCATGGTTGCTTCTTTGACGGTTTGGGCTACTGGCCACTTTCCTCCTTGTCTTCTCTTTCCTATTGCTGGTATGAATCCCTCTTTGTCTTTGTTTTCTTCTTGGTTTCCCTCCTTGTTGGGTGTGTTGAGAGGACAGTCCCTGAAGAGGTGCCTGTGCTGATGGAATTTTATGCATCTGAACAGAATGTGTTCATAATCAATGATTTGCATCCAGTCCTCATCATGGTACTATGGAATGATAGATCCTAGTAACGACTTTGCAATGTTCAGATAGACACATATTTTTTCATAGGAGGTATACCTTCGTTGCTTGGTGGCTTATGAGGATTTGACATACACTCCTATTGTGTTTCCAATGCCCACCAGGAACTCTTCCATCCAGAACTCTTGTGGAAAGGAGTATAAACTCAGCCAAGCTAGGGCATGGGTGAAGTCCTCCGATTCAGGGATGAATTGTTCCATCCAAAATCTCAGAAAAAGACCCGCTGAGTTGAAGAAACATGATCCACCATCAAAGATCCCATTTCAATCATCTAGGTTACACAAGATTATGGTAAAGAAACCCTTGGAGCCCAGCTACAGATCGAAGTGGAATTTGGGATTCCACCATTGATATATCCATTTTACCAGCTCCTTTTCTGATGGCCAAAGTCCTAATTTTTTTTCGATTAGGGCGTAGTCTCTCATGTCTTCTTCTGTTCCTCAATCTGGGGTGTGTTGACAATGTATTTTGGGTCTTTCTTGTGGGATGCATTTACCTAGTACCCAAGTTCAATTCATGATTATAGATGGTATGGTGGGTATGTCTTTCCCTGAATCTATGTCCATATCTCGATCTTTGAAATTCCCTTCAGAAATGAGTTGTGAATGAAGGTCTTGGAGGGGTTCAAAAGTTGGGTGCTTGGATCTGCCTTCGTTTCTTCCTTTGGATGTTGCAGCGTTGTAGGAAGGGCCTCTCAGCCCTCCATCACTCGAGAGAATTATTCCCCTACAGGGTGGCAAGGTGCACCAGAGCAAAAGTTACCCTAACCCTAACCGCCAAGAGGTCAAAATTTGTAAACTTTTTCTTATATATATATATATAATTTATTTTTGATAAATTATATTAATGTATATAAAGGTAGGGTTAATTTATAAAGTGATATTGAAAAAATATACATATACTATAAATAAATAAATAGTGAATATATATTTAAGGATAGTAAATAGATATTAATTAAAAATGATTACCAAAATAAATTAATGTTAAGCTTTTTTTTTTTCTATAATCCAGAGTCTTTGTATTACTAATAGGGAGAAATTATAAAAAAACAATTGTTGTTGGTCTACCTGCTGGGAATCCATACCAACAGTAAACCATGACATTCTCATTCAGTAACTGTTTGATATGTCTAATATCTATAACTGATAAAATAAAATAGGAATAACAGCTAGTTCCTCTGTGAGTACTTCTTTCCTTATTTAATCTACTAAGTAGAGGTGGTGAACCAAAACCTCACTCGTAATTTAACAAAAACCACAGAAGGAACAACATAAAACGTAGGTAATGTTTCGGCTTGTTGCAACTGGGACTTGGGGCTGAGCATAGTCCATATTGGAAAAATCCATGTCGACCATCTTTTCAGCGATCAGGTTCAGCTTGTTGTCGAACAACTTGATCTGGAGTTGCACGTCATCAATATGCAGGAGGAATTCTTGGCGGGCTTTATGGTCCTCCAACAAAAATATTCCCATTAGAGTTTTCAAGTGTCAATATATGTCCATTGTTTTTAGGTAGTACGAGGACTAGACACAGAAAGAACTAGTGTCAGGAACCCATGAGATGGTCTCCTCCTTCATCTCATCATCCAATATGAACTTTCATAGAAAACGAACATCAACTTCATTCATATCCATTTCCAACTGAATTTTCAGAGGGGTGACTGAGCGATAGGTCTCTACAGAATTTCCACCCACATGCACTAGTCAAAATCCCAACTGGGTTCTGGGTTTGTGAGAAGTTCCCCCCCGGCCATGTCAAGATGAGCTTCCCTAAGCCATATCAAAGGAGTTGGAGAAACAGAGCGCAATATGAAGGAGCGAGAAGGGAGAGGAAGTTACCATCGTAGAGTGTAGTAGGGAAGTTGTGGAGGGATAGGAGAGACAAACATCAAGAGACAAACAGTAATATGGCTAGAAGGGGATGTAGATATCATATCCATCCAGCGCTAGGGCCCACAAATGGAGAATGATCTCATGATTTGCATAGATATGGGCCATATCGACCATCAAACTCATTTTCTTTTCCACCTTCTCAAAACACATGTGAAGGAAAGGGGAATCAAGATGGTAACGAGTGTGCAGAGTCATGACCTGAATACGAGGACATGGATGCTCAAGTGCGAGGGATAGATAATGACAGAGGGTAATAAATGTCATGAGGAGGCGAGGTGGGTGATGGAGGATGCTAACAAGTGTCCATGGATCTGGAGGTCAGGTGTATAGGGGGTTCAGGGACCCACCGACGCTTGGATTACGTCCCTGACACCCCATACGGGGGATGCTAAGTATTTACCATAGAAGGAGAGTGTATTTATATTATAGTATGAATTATTTATATATGTAAATATATAAGTATAATGTGTATTAAAATGGAATATAAATAGACAAAATATGCATAGTTTGGTTATTAGATAAAAGTATTTAAGTATTTAATGAAATGATGTAAAAGAGGGTATATAATTTTAAAAAATAATAATTAGTGAATTACACTTTTATGATAAAAATAGTTAAGTATTAAACGAAGTGATGTAAAAGAAGGTATATAATTTTAAAATATAATTAGCAAGTTACACTTGTAAAGTGTATATCAATTAATAAAATAAATTGTAATTAAAAAAGATAATATACATTATAAATCAATAGTTTCAGTAACCTTTTTAATAATATTGTGAGAAAAGTTATACATGGTAAAATAGTAAATTTAATAAAGGTAAACATAATCATAGTGTAATAGTAGGAGACATGTAATGATATATAATATACATAATAAATCAATAGTTATTAACAAAATACAAATGGACAATAGTTAAAACAATATATTTAATAATATTGTGAGTAAAGTTATATATGGTAAAAATTAGTAAATTTAATAAAGGTAAACATAATGATAGTGTAATAGTAAGAGGCATGTAATGACACTGTAATATATATAATAAGAGATTGGATATTATAATAAACAAGTGTTGCATGGCAGTGTAGTCCTTGGGAGGTTGGGATGGGAGTAAATGCAATCGAGTACAGACATGTGGCTAGTTTCCCGAACTAGTTTTTTTTAAAACAAAGGGTTCTGGAGAAAATAAAATTTGATTTTTTTTAATGTATAGGATCCTAGCCACCGAAAAATATAGCATACAATAGAATAGTAACAACGTCGTGCAAGACAAAAAATTTAGCATACAACAGGACACAAAAAATGTAGTAGACCTCCATAGTTAGCCAGTGTTTGGATCGTGGTTCCTCGAGATGGTGGGCTCAAAATTGGGCCTCTGTTGTTTCATGGTCTACAAATAGAATCGAGAGTTCCTCTATATACAAATTGACAAGAGGACTTGTGGACTATAGAAATTTATCAAAAATAAATAATGTTTGTTACATATGTCTGGAAATTACATGAACATTTAAAAACATACATTAGAATAGTAATAACGTCTGTTAAACCTAAAAAGTTAGCATACAATAGAATAGTAACAATTTTGTGCAAGAAAAAAATTAAGCATACAATAGGACACAAAAAATGTAGCAGAGCTCCATACTTAGCTAGTTTTTGGATTGCGGGTTCTCAAGCTGGCGGGCTCAAAATTGGGCCTCTATTGTTATGTGGCCTACAAATAGCACTGAGAGTTCCGCGATATACAAATTGACAAGAGGACTTGTGGAATAAAGAAATTTATCAAAAATAAATAATGTTATTACATATAATAACCTACGTTACATAGGTTCATGGAGAAAAAGACAAAAAAAATAGCATTCCCAAACTAGTTTGCTTGAAATCAAAGGCTTCTGGATAGAAAAAAAAATTGAAATTTATCAAAGTGTAGGTTTTTGGACACCCAAAAAGTTAGAATACAATAGAATAGTGACAACATCGTGTAACACAAAAAAATTACCATACAATAGGACAGAAGAAATGTAGCAGACCTGAATTAGTTTTCTTTGGAACAAAGAAGAAAGGTTCCTAGACACCCAAAATTTAGTATACAATAAAGGCATTCCTGAATCAGTTTTCTTTGGAATTTATCAAAAATTAATAATGTGTGTTACATCTTTCTGGAATTTTAAATGTGTTTGTCATATAGACTAAGATTGGGTCTCCCATGGACCATAAAAATAAATAAGTACCCGAATTAGGAATGTTGAAAGAAGAACTGCCCGATGGTAGAGAGGAAGACTTGAAACAAAGAAATTGGAAGCTATGAGTCTTTGGTTAGAGCTTTCTATTTAAAGAGGACACAAGTGGATTGATAAAGGAAACAATATGACAATATATAATTAAACTGGATTGATAAAGAAAACAAGATGCCAGTATAGACTTACTATGAACCTGATGTGTTTTTGTTGTTGTCATCGATGGTCAGTGGAGTCTTGTCGACCAGTTTTTTCCATTCCTGGATGAGGTTGTCCATTCTCTATTGGAACCATTCTTCGATGTAGTTTTTTATTGGGGCCATGTTGATTTCATCTCATATTTCTATGTCATAAAGGTCATTTTCTAATTTCCTTAGATCCATTGAAATACTATGCAGACTTTGTTCAATTTATTCATTGTGTACTGCATAGTCCAGTACCCAATGCTTGTGTTCATCTAGATGATGTTCAAGTATGTTGTAAAACTTTTCAAAAGACAACCCTTTTAAAATATCAACTTGTTCCTAGAAGGCTTCTTTGGTGGTTGACAAGGATTTGAGAATTAAGTTTGGGTCTTGAACCTTGTTGGTACTTATGGCTAAGTCCATTTGGATTAGGCTTGTGAATAAATCTTCTTTTTCTAATATGACTTATTTACATGTTTTGATAATGAGCTCTAGTTTGTTTTCTTTTTCCAACATGATTTTACTTTTTTGGTCCTCTTTGGGGAGGGGAGTTCCTCTTATATTATTTTCAGTTCCAATGTGTTGATGGCATAGTTGGAAAAATGGGTCAACACATGTTCACAAAAATGCTCATCATTTTTTAAATTCACCTATAAATGTTCTAGGAAATCATTTTCCTTCTTTCCGAAGGAAACTAAATTTTGCAATGTTTCCCAGGGTTCAGTAACTAGCTGCATTCTTTTGTTGATGATATTCTCTATAAGGAATCTAGAGCATGCAAGGAGGGTAGAGGATACTTTCATCTTAGCAGTAGTGGTAGCATGCACGGTTTTTTCCAAAGGACTATCAATTTCTAGGGTTCCAATGAAAGCTTTCTCAAATTCGTTGAGGCGGTCTTTCAGATTGGCATTTTCCATCTCAATTCCTCCAATGGAATCATGAAGAATTTCACCAGTTACTTGGTGAAATGAGGAGATCTGGGATGGCTGGATTTTCCTAAAGTTAATATCTATAAGTGATTTTCCTTTCCTGTTTGTTACATCTATGTTTTCAATGACCATACTTTTAGATTGGCTGTCAAAAACAATGCTCTGGAATACGAATGATTCATCTTCGTCAAAAAATTTGGTCTCAGATATTTCCACCGCAAATGACCCAATTTTATGCATGTGCTCAGTTTCAATTTCAAGTTGCAGTCGTTCACTTTCAATTTTGGGTTCCTCCACCTTCCCTGCATTGTTTTTTCTCTTCTTTGCCAGTGGAAGTTTTTGAGAACTATCAATTTCTATGCGAGGAGGGTTCTTATCTCCTCCTCCATTCGAATATTTATGGGTTTCTTTATTACTTAGGTGGGTTTTCAAAGCGATTCTTCGTGATTTCATGCTCTTGGGAGTGTTGGTTGGGGATTGGGTACTCTTCTCACCAGATACTTTTCCATTTTGTGTGTACAATTCAGTCGTGCTTTGCAATGTCTCTACGTCGCAATTAACAGAAGTAGGATTGTTGTTCGCACTGTCCCTGTCTTGGGTCATGTGTCTATAGATAAAAGAGTTGTTAAAGACAACTGCTAGTAAATGTTCTCGAAAAATCCCATTAGCTTCGAATCCTTTTATCCTTTTAACATATGTTAGGTTCAATTTCTTGAAATAGGCGGCAAACTTGTCAATCTTGTTGATGTTTCTTCACACGAAGTCTTCGACTTTCCAAGGAATAGGTATGAACTGTTTTTTTTTCTTGTCATGGAAAAAATGCAACTAGTGGTTGTATTGCCTTGCTATTTCTGCAACACACATCTTGTCTGTGATGTGGCATGGAAGGAAAGAAAGATTTTCCTTAGAGCCAAAGACCATGAGGACACTTTGATTTTCCTTTTGTTCAAGTGTTCCCTTCCTGTTCAAAAACTTGGTTGCCTGGCCAAATGTCCATGGAGCATCCTTGCCTAAAAATAAATATTTGAAAACTGATACAAAGCCTTTAAAAACTTCATAAAAATAATGGGAGGCCTTGTGCCTCCACAGGGCCTCGTACCAGAATGTTACTGGGTCAAATCCACAGTTTATTTTATTGGAAAGAGAGAGTTTTGGAAACAGGAAACAATGCACTATTGCAAAAATAAAGTAGTATGACATATAAAATTTATTTGATTCTTTGAATCGTGACAACTGGGAATAGAGATCAATGGAAATTAGCTTCCCCAATCGAAAATGAATTGTTCTTTGACTGTGAAATATAAAATATAAATAATTATATGGGAAATCCTTGCTATGGATGCCTGTCCCATTATTCTTGTAAACGACCAAGCAATTTCCCAGAATGTATTTGTTAGTTCTTCAAGGAAGTCGACTATGATGTCCAACCCATTATGATGTTTTTTTAGAAACTGCTTGCAGTCTTGTCCTATGAACGTCAATGTTGGCTCCAACAATTTTAACATATCACGGAAGGCCTGAGCTGACAAAGAAACAAGAGAATGGTCGCGCAGTGGAATAACTCTTTGGCCTGGAATATATTTTTTGGCGCACCAAGAGACCACCTCCTTATAGTCAAAAACCTCAGGGATGCAGCCTGCATGAGTGATTCCAGAGTTCCAAATCACTTTGTTCTAGGCGGAATGGGATGAATAGTAAGAGTATGCCCTAGACCATTGGAAGTTTTGGTCCTAATGTCCGATGATATTTACTATATCTCCACAAAATTGGTGTCAAACTGCTACCATAACTCTACAAGAATGTTTGTTTTCTCCAAACGATGAATGAAATGAAAAGTTGGAAGGGATAATATAACCCTGCACAAAGCTTGGTCCAAAGCATGTGAATGGGATATGTCCTCGAGACTTTCATTCATTAATGAAAATTTGGATGACTATTGCATGATGTGTTGTTAACATTAAACACTAGTAATCACATACATAGAAATGCGAACATGGAGGATATTGCAATGAGTGATTAAGCATTGTAGATTTCTTGAGTGGGCCAACATGACGATGCATGTTTGAGATGAACAATCAGACGAGACAAAATAACTCTCTTCACATCTTGGTTTAATGCATAATAATGGGATATTTCCTTGAGCGTTTCGCCCATTAATGACAATATTTATGATTCCTGCACGGTCAGTTGTTAGCATGAAAGGTTTCTAATTGCATAGTAAGAAAGTATGGAGGTCGCGGGCATGGGAAAAAACAACTTCAAAATAGGGTTATAAGGTACAACCGTTGAAGGTGAGGGCACAAGGGTCAAATTTTACGTCTCAGAACATTTTGAGTGAAATACACATAACAATGAAGAGGGTATGGTAGGATAGTCCAGAGGAAAATTTGTATATGACTAGTAGGAGCATAACTAATGTATATCAGAAAGGATATGAAGTTAGTGTGGATGGAAGGAAACGAGAGATACTTAGAAATGATTGTGATCCATGGTAGAGTGACACTTGTGAGTTCACCGAGTCTGCACTGGAATTGTAGATCATAGAAGTTTGGAGTCCAAGTTGTACATTAAGCAACAAGAAGCAGAGTTCAAAACCACCAACCCAACAAACGTGGCTATAAAATTGGCTTAGTATGGAAAGAAACAACGGTCGGTTAGATTCATCGTGTTGGAGATAAAGATATGTCAACCTACCAACGTTGGAACCCATGACCATATAAAGGTGGCTTAGTATATAAGCACAAAGCAATAATATAGGGAAAGAAGAAAAGGGAAAAAGTACCAAGGAGTCCACGGTGAAATTGTAACTCACACAAATTTTGAGTGCAATATGTATATCACGGAACAAGAAGCAACATAGTTTGAATGCACGAACCTGAAACAGTGATGAAAAAATGAAGATTTCATGAACCCGTCAATAGGAGGATCCAAAATAGGGTCACAAGGTATCTCCAAAAGACGTGAGGCCCTGACGAATGCATAATCTGTAACACGGAAGAGGGGACGATGTCAGAACCTGGTAGTGAATTTACATATTGTGGACAGGTGGATGAGAACTGTTTCATATCAGTATGTGCAGTTGTCACTAGTAAGAGTCACTAGTAAGAGCACAACCAGTGCATATTAGGAAGGGAAAGAAGTTAGTGGGGATGGAAGACCGCCATAGATACTCGAAACATTTGTGAACTATGGTAGAGTGAGTCTTCCGATTTTGAGGAGTAAGCGGAATAATTGTAGATCACAAAATTTTTGAGTGCAATATGTACATCACGAAACAAGAAGATGTCGAGTTTGAAACCACCAACCCGACAATCGCGTCCATAAATTTGGCTAAGTATGGAAAGCAACAATGGTCGGTTGGATTCATCATGTGATTATATAGATGGAGATAAAGATATGTAATCCCTCCAACGCTATAACCCACGATGATAGAAAGGCAACTAATTATATAACTAGAGAACCATAATATACGGGAAGAAGAAAAGGGAAAGAGGACTAAAGAGTTCGTGGTGGAATTGAAGATCACTAAAATTTTGAGTACAAGATGTGAACCCGATAATCAATTTATATATTGCGGAGGGCTGGATGTGAATTTTTTTGTACCATTGTGTTCAATTATCACGAGTAAGAGCACAACCAATCTATATTAGGAATGAGAGGAAGTTAGTGAAGATGGAAGGAAACAACATATACTTTGAAACATTTGTGAACCGTGGTAGAATGAAGCTTGGTGCGAACCCAAAATAGTATCCAAGAGTTTGACATTTCATGAATCTGGCAACAAGAGGATACAAAACAAGCTGACAAGGTCTCTGCAGAAGACATGAGGCCTCGACATTCCAATTGTATCGCTCTGAAAATTTGAATGCATAATCTCTAACACGGAAGAGCGGGCGATGTCAGAATCAGGTAGTCAATTTGTATATTGCAGAGGGTGTGATGAAAAGTGTTTTGTACCTCTGTGTCCAGTTGCCACTACTAAGAGATAATCTAGTATTGAAAATAATTTTTTAGATACTATTAGATACTTAACAGGGATTGCCATCCGTAAACAATGGAAATCTCCACCCCGCCAGCCCTGGACTTCGTGTGTCAATTTGTATATCGCAGAACTAGGAGTGTTGTTTGGAGGACATGGAACAATAGAAATGCAATGTTGAGTCAGGTAGTCCACAGGTCCTCTTGTCAATTTGTATTTCACAGAATTCTGGGTGCTATTTGTAGGGAATGGAACAATGGAGGCACATTTTTTTAGCTTTCCTGCCCAAGAACCCGTGATCTAAAATGTGGCTAGGTATGGAATGCACAATCTGTACATGGTCTATAAAATAGCATGTCCATACTTTATAGTCCCATAATACACGAGAAGAAAAAGGGGAAAAAGGACGAAGGATTCTGTAGTGGAATTGTAGATCACGCAAATTTTGAGTGGAAGATGTATATCACAGAACAAAAAGTAGCAGAGTTCAATCGCACCAAATCGGCAACAGCAGGCATAAAATTCACTAGGTATGAAAAGGAACAGTGGGTGGTCTAATTCACCATGCAATGATATAGATGGAGATGAGGATATGTCAACATGCCAACATTGGAACCCGTGACCATAGAAATGCGACTAAGTATATAACTATAAAGAAATAATACATAGTAACAAGACAAGGGAAAAAGGACTAAGTATCTCATAGAAGAACATATAGTGTTTGATTATTAATGCAATTTTTTTTTAACCCCTTTCGAGTTCTCAATAGTTAAGGAATAAATTGCAGATCACGGAAGTATATTTCATACCACCATGTCTATTTGTCACTAGTAAGAACATTGTTGATGTATATAAGGAAGGACATGAAGTTGATGGGGATGGAAAGTAGTAACAGATACTTTGAACAAAATTAATGTATACGAGGAACCCATGGTGGAATTTTAGATCACATATGTTTTGAGTGGAAGTTGTATATAATAGAATGATAAACAGTCGGGTTCATAAGCCCCGACCCTGTAGCGACAACCATAAAATTGCCTAACTATGGAAAGGAGCAACGGTCGGGCAGATCCGGCGTGTGAGGATATAGATGGAGATGAATACATGTCATCCCGCCAACTCTGGAACCATATACCATAGAAAGGTGACTAAGTATATATCTAGAAAGCGATAACAAGCAGGAAGAAGAAAAGGCTAGTTTGTATCCATCAACCTGACAACCACGGCCATAAAATTGCCTAGGTATGCAAAGGAACAATGGTCAGTTGGATTCGTCATGTGAAGATACAGATGGAAATTAAGATATGGCATCTTGCTAACCCTAGAACCACCAATCATAGAAATACAACTAAGTATAAAACCAGAAAACCATAATGGATGGGAAAAGGAAAAGGGGAAAAGGGATAAGTATCTGACAGTAAAAAAACCTTTTTTTTTTCATTTATTAATGGTAATATTTTCGAACCCCTGATGGCTTCTTACTAGTAAAAGCATAAACTGCAGAACACTGAAGTTGTTTGGCTACAATATGTATATGACGAAACAAGGGACATAGGTGTTGGGTACCGCAAACCCGGGGCCTGATGGCCAGATAAATGGTTAAGTATTGGTCAAGAGAAAGGTTTGATATATATATATCAATAGTATTGATACTAATATGTATTAATGGAGAAATTTTACATATTTATCTGAATAGTATTCATAGTAATATATATTAATGGATTGTTTCTGTTTCAAATGCAAATGATCTCCCAATTTGCAGGATGCTCTTCGGTTCACAAATTTCGTTGAAACCACAAAATTTTTTACTACAAGATGTGAAAACAACAACAAGAAACATATATTTGAATTGTGGTTTCAATAAGATAAATTCCTTACCATCTATCCATATTGTATTTCTTGCAATGACATGAGAAAACACCGACTCTCCATAAACATCAATATCTAAATTAAATTAAATGTAATCAAAATTTTGTGTGATTTAAGTAATTAAGACAACTTTAGTCATTCCTTTATTAATGCCAAGATTTTTGAACGCCCGGTGGGTTATCAGTAGTTAAAGCATAAATTGCAGAGCACAGAATCTATTTGGCTACAAGATGTATATGACGGAATAGGGAACATAGTTGTTTAATACCACAAAAACAAATATAATTGCCTAAGCTTTGTCGAAGAGGAAGTTTTTGTATTTATTCCAATAGTATTGATATTAGTATATATGCACAGATATTATCAAATAGAAGAAGCTGCAATATATCCAACATACTCAACAGGAACACTGCATCAACACTTGAGTTTCCTTGTTGTAACTCATTAATTCATTCTATTTACGGGACCCGGAGAATGGCAGCAGGATGACTCCTCCAATTTCTTTCTTTAAATACAGGACCGATGCCACATAAGTATGGCTTATGAAAAATGATTCTTAAATCTAAAATGTAAGCAAGGAACAGAGCAGGGTTTATTTAAATTGAAGTAGTGGGCAACAAAAAGAAAATCTTGTCATCCATGTTTAACGACACAGGGGAAGAAAGTACCAAATAAAATTAAAACAAGTACCAGAGATTGGAAAATACTATTAAAGAATAAACCATAATTATTCTATATTAAAATAAGATGGGGTACAAAATACAGCTGAGGCTATTTTCCACAATGATTGTGATTTGGTCTACCTCTGACCAATAAAAAATATGTACATTGATGAAGCTTCTTTACAATTTTCTTGACGTTCAAAAACTTTATTTGTAAAAAATGAGTTGAATATCAATTTCGGGTTTTGTACTTAATCGGTGCTTCCAACTCCATGTATCCCATGTTTTTGAATAGCTTGTCTCTTCCAGATATGCCCTGCTGGCAATCGTTGGTTATTCAACATTTCATTCTTTGTCAAGTATTAATTTCCCTCTGTCGTGAAAAACTTGGGGTTTAAGGTGCTTTCCTTGCAATGTTCCCAAACCTTGACATTTGAGACAACTTAGAAATGCGATTCAGGTCGATTTCAAAGTGGAGGGTGTCCTTTTATGTCACAATAGCTATGGCAGAGGAAAACAATTCAAGTATGTTGTGACTGGTATTCTCCTTGTATTCGATCATCTGTTTCGTTGAAAATCGTACCCGAAGATTTGTATGTTGAACTTCTTTTCTTTATTATAGTAAATTGGAAGAAATGTCCAACCCAATTGAAAAATGAAAATATGTTGAGGTACATAACTCCTTCGGGAAGAAAAGGTCTGGAAAGTGCATCAAATGTTTCAGAACGCATCATCACAGCTCTAGAAAGTGTATCAAATGTTGTAGATCGCAAAAGAATATATATTGCCTCATAGCGGTGGCAAGTATGGTGGCTCACAGAAAGGTATGGAATGTTCGGAGGTGATGCCAAATATGTGGAGTCTGCAACTACATCCAGAGGAAACTGAGCAAACTTTGACAAAGAACATGGCTTTCTGTCAAGTCGGGTACCAGACACACATGTAGTTCATAAAAATTTGAAATAAAAACTTTTTTAGTGATAATATGTCATTTTATCCACCCATATAGTTTATGTTACCCGTCTTTGGTTACATTCACAAATAGAGTGATATTTCACATCATTTATGAACATGACAGACCATTTTGTAAGCCACTGTAAATGCACCGCCCCTGAGGAAGAAAAGTTCTTGTGGGATCTGAAGAATTTGATACACTTTCCAAATATGTGTCATTGGAAGAAGCTATATACTTCAACGAAGAACTATTTTGCACATGACCTAAAAATCCATTACAACTCCCAACAAGAAAACAAAGAAATTCAACTTGAACAAATCTCTAGGTAGCCTTTTCAACCAACCAAAGCATCGAACACGGGGAGAAAACCAACCAGAACATACTTGTTCTTTTTTTTCCTCCTCTCTAAGCTTCTATTCTATAACATAGTTTTTTTTTACTCAAATCTCATGTCACATAAAACCAGTCTCTCTTCTTTCATATGGGCCTCAATCGCATCTCTAAGTTGTCTTACATGTCCATGACCAGAAGCATTAGAACGAAGGCACCCTAAATCACAACTCTTTGATGATAGAGAGAAATAGAAATAAGTATTTAAACACATCATTGGATGATCTTCCATAGATTTTGTGTTAACTCATTTTAGTGATAGATGTTTGTTGAAATTACTAAGTACAACTGAGA